>JAIFHC010000713.1:0-50000 GCA_021229015.1 Solen grandis | reverse complement strand
CGACAAGGTTTGGGTACAACAAGACGCACTCAATGGTCACAGGCTAACCGCAAAGAAAGGAGAGAGTTGCTGCAGATGGAGGTTAGAGAGACAGAAGAAGAACACAGGAAGGCCAAGGCTGTTCAACTGGGTCAACAAGGGACATGGACCAGATGGACCGTACCAGACAGACACCTTACCTGGAATGACATCTGGAGGTATGAACCCCTTCGACTAGCATTCCTTCTCCGGTCAGTTTATGATCTGCTCCCGTCTCCAGCAAATCTCTACACATGGGGCCTGGTGAACGAACCTGAGTGCCCTCTCTGCCAGAAAAGGGGGACACTTGAACATGTACTATCGACATGTAGAGTGGCACTTACCCAAGGACGCTTCAGATGGAGACACGACTGTGTGCTAAGATGTTTGGCAGATGGCCTAGAGAAAGAACGGAAGAAAAAGAGACCCAAGATCCACAACAAGCCAAACAACATAGCGTTTGTTCGCGAGGGAGAGTCAGCACAATCAGCAAAGATTACCCGCCAAGGAATTCTGGCTCAGGCCAATGACTGGGAGATGAAAGCAGACCTGGACAAGAAGTTAGTCTTCCCACCGGTTGTCCAGACCACCCTTCGCCCAGATATTGTCTTGTGGTCAACCAAGGAGAAAAAGCTGATAATGGTCGAGTTGGCAGTCCCATGGGAAGAGCGCTGCCAAATGGCTAACGAGACCAAACGACTCAAGTATACAGACTTACAGGATACATGTAAGGAGCAAGGTTGGAGCACATGGCTATTCCCAGTTGAAGTCGGCTGTAGACGGTTCCCCGCACAGTCAGTTTGGAGGACATTAGGGTCTCTAGGAATGGTTGGCAGAAAGAGAAAGGTTGCGGTACAGGCAATTGGAAAGTCTGCAGAAAGAGCATCAAACTGGCTCTGGAGCAAGCGCGAGCAACAGAGCTGGAAGCCAAGTATCGAGGGACAGTGAGTCATGAACACTGTTGATCCGCCATCCAAGAAGAGGATAAGGGGTTCTGGGCTTAATTGATTGAAACCCTTCTGGATGGTGCCCAGCTGATGACTTCGATACTTTGCAGTATATGCTGTTAATGTCATAGAAGATTTTCCATATATGGACTCGGACACCTTCTTAGTGTATATATGTTTATCAATCAAATACACGTGCCGGCCACCTATAAAGCGACTAACACTCCCGCGTTTGAAGTGAGAACTGATAACATCCATCTGTGCCAGAAAATAAATTCTGATAACAGAAAAACATTTATGCGTGTATATTTAATTTTGAAAATTATATAAAATAAAATTGATTCCAAGTATTTACTCGCGTTTGCAATGAAAAAAAAGGAGTAGCATACAGATTTGTACCAACCGATTAAATTTTTTACATCAGTATCTGTTTTGCTGCTTCGATGGCTGCTTATAACCCTGAAAATATGACAGACTTACTGAAATATAAAAGGATTTGAAAAGAATAGTTTTTGTACTTTCAAATTCATATCACTTTTGTCTATGAAAATTGCTCCATAATACAATGCTTTATTACATGTATGTGTATAAAAATGTTGTTGTTGTTGTTTTGTATGTTATTGCTTACAACATCAATAATAAATAAGTTACTGAATTACCGAAATGTAATTTAATTACCAACAACGATATACATGAATTTCGGGCCTAGTTTGCTCTATATTTTATACAAATGAAAACTTAGAAAGTCTTTACCTCTGAAACCAGAATATCATTTTACCTTGTACAAACTTGTACCAAAGTGGATTCTTCAAGGGAGGTAGCCCTATTTCTTTTTTCAAAATATTTTTGATAGTGGTTGTATTCCTTGGTTAAGGTTGGAATAGCTTTTAAATTCTCACTAAAAAAAAAAAAAAGAAAAAAAAATCCCAAATCTTAGTGGTCTTCACTAAACCATTCATTAAAAACCGAAATAAATGGTCACATGCAGTATTTATGGGAAAATGTACATTCGATCAACATCTAGTTAAATAAGAAATCATTTCTATGTATTGCGTGCCTTGAAAAAAATCTATCGTGTGCAACGTGCAAAGTTGTGCAATACTCGTTAGATTTTATATTCTTTGTTACATGTACTTTCTTAGAGATTTATCTATGACCCCAATATCATTTTAAAAATCATTTATATTATGATTTGTTTTTTAGTCTTTCGATTCATGATCTTTCCTTCTCAATTGTACATTAAGAAAGACTTACTTGTATTGATGCTATGGTAATCATTATAACTATGATGACTCTATCTAGTTTTAATATGAATATAAAGCTTCATCAAATGCTTTTTAGTAAGTTACAGGGAAATATCAGAGAACTAAAAATGGTAATATTCACTGTTTTAAACAGTGAATAGACTCCTACCCATTTTATAATTTTCACTGTTTCTAACGGGACAACTTTACGTTTCAAATGTTAATTTTAAAAGACACTATCGTATTTTTTCCACAATATATCAGTTGGCTTTACCTTGAAATAAATATTATTCAAGAAATGATGATGATGCAATGTCTTTGTATAAATTAATAGGACTATTTTCAGACCGAATAACTATTTGTAAATGCGACCTCAGGAATTTTTACAGGTTAAGATTTATAATGAACTCAAATGTGGCAGAAAAGCATTAAATAAATCAATAAATAAATAAACGGTTTCAGTGGAACATCATTTTTAATTCGTCTTGTGAGCTAGGAAAATCACTATTTTCGTACTCGCTCGATGAAATAATATAGTTATGAAACAACGCAGACACGTGTATGGAAGGGAATCGCCGCCAATATTCTATCTTACAACTTCTAATTTCTATGTTCTAACTTCTTTCTTACAACATCTAGTCTCCATGTTCTTACTTCTAACTTCTATCTTACAACTTCTAATTTATATCTTCTAACTTCTATATTTACAATGCTCTGTTCGAATATCTGAATTCAAACTTACAGGTAAATTCTATCCTCTAACTAATAGGTTTCAATTTCCAACCTCTTATCCCAATCATCTGAGTTATTACTTCTTACTTCCAACTCTCAACATCTATCTTCCAAACGATTTGTTCTAGTTTCTATAGTATGAAGTGGCATGACCCAGACTATGTTATGAGACATTACGACAATGTGATATAAATAGATTACGAGGTTCCCCTTACATTACGCATGCGTCGCGAATTTTTACAACACGGTATCGGGTTCATTCGCCCCAAGTACACTTTCGCCCGAGTCAGTTCGCCCGAGTCGGTTCGCCCTACAATGTGGGTTCATTCGCCCACATAGTGGGTTCATTCGCCCTAGTAAAGTTATAAATTAATAAACAAAATGGATATTACGGTTGGTGATGAATAAATATAATTTTATTCATTCAACAAGTATAGGTATAAAGTACAAAGTATATAGGTGTAATGATCATAATAAAGGTGACATCTTCCTTCTGAAAACACACACGTGCTGTAGGTGTGAACACATGCCATAGCAGGGTTAGATGTTAATTATGTACAACCTACAGTATTTTCGGCGTTCGTATTGTCTCATTTAACATACTTATTTTTTACACCCGGTCTCTTTCATTTATGATAAGTAGGGATGAACATGAATTAAATAAGGGCTAATAACGAAATAAACAGTAAATTTATTTATTTCTTTAATTGCAAATACACCGCCAATGTAAATGTATATTAGATGTAAAAAAAAAAATTGAAACTGCCATTCCGAAGCAATAATTGTAGGACTGGAACCAAATTATGTAATAGATTTTTTTTTATTAATAATAGACAATATACTCATTCAAACATACATACATAAAACAATACAACCGAATACACAAACATTTATATATTATTTCATTCAAATCCAGCAAAATAACAATAGGGCGAACAGACTCACATTTTAGGGCGAAAGGGTAGAGGGCGAAAGGGAATTAGGGCGAAAGGGTATAGGGCGAAAGGGAAATGGGGCGAAAAGGGCTATAATCTTACAACACCTAGTCTAGCGGGGAAGTCCACTTTGCGCTGTTTGCGCTAGAAGGGTACCAGTAATACTGGTTCCATCTTCAATACAATTTATGTTCAGCCGAGAATCAATGATTTCTGGTGCCCTTCTAACTTGCAAGTTCTAACTTCTATATGCAATTTCTATATGCAATCTTCTAATTTGCGAGTCATTATTTCTAAATGATATCTTCACGAATTTACAAAATGCAACTTTTAATTACTAAGTCAAAAATAAAAAGCGGAAAAAAGATAGATAAAATAGAAATTGACTAAAGTTTACAAGAAATTGGAAGTAAGAAATATGAATTAATAACATCGATGTTTGGAATTTGAAAGATAGAGGTGAGATGTTAGCCTATAGTCATAGGAAATTGTATTATAAGACATGGAAATTAGAAGTTAGAACATAGAAATTAGAAGTTGTAAGATAGAATATTGGCGGCGATTCCCTTCCATACACGTGTGTATCAAAGACCTATAGCTTAATATGTCTTTGGTATCACTGTGTATCACTGTATATAATGGCGGATCGCCCAAGCAATTAAGTACATGTAGCTCATTTTACTGATAATCTGCGTGTTATATATGATATCAATATTTTATCCGCGGTTGAGACAAATAATTTACACAAATAATGCACACGTTACATGTATAGTTATTATCTTTTTTTTTTTTAATAGATGCATGCTCCAAACAATTGTATACCGACATGGCGTGTGTACATGTGACACAGACAGTTGAATTGCGCTGAATAAAAATAGTATCATTGCATATTTATATATTTAAACAAATGTTTACAAGGCTGTGTAATTCAAGTTCTGTCATTAGTTTTGCTCGGTGATGTCTACGTATAGAAAAGAAAAAAGAAACCGTGAATGTATTAAGCTCAGTAAATTTGATATCCGTACGTTCATAAAGCAAACAAACTGAAAGATAGATAAACGAATGAATAATACGACATGTGACCTTAAAAATATCATCGACACATTGATATAACAATAATGTGAAAAGAAGTACGATCTACGATCGCAGCGAAAATATATCAGCGAATGAAATACAATGTATTTTGAAAAACTCTATTTGGAAAAAAATAAATAAAATTTAAAGTGACAATATTTTTTGAATTGTTAAATATGTCTGTTCAATAAAATACGTATTCATACTACGGCTTAAGGGATAATTGATTTCATATGCAAAATGAAATACAAATATATTCAATTAAAAACATCTTACATATATTTTCAAACTTTTTTTAATGGCATTAAAAATGAATAAAAAAATCCTGACACTTATTCTTTGAAACATAATATATCTGAACTTTTTTTTTTATTTTTATAGTATTTGTATAGTTTTTTCCCTTCCGTTCACTAAACGTTTGATTTTTTCATTATACAATTTTTTTGGCATGTGCGAAATGGTGTGTGTGTTTGTATATATATGTGTGTGTGGTGTGTGTGTTTTGTATATGTATGTTGTATTTTTTATTAAATTTATTTTAAGATATTTTGTGCTGTTATATGTAATATACATGTATGCTAATTTCGTTAAATGTGCTATTTGTATTCTTGTGTATGTTATTGTTACATGTTTAATTGTAATAAAGAATAGAATAAACAAACCATTTTGTGTTTTCAGTCATCCCAATACATGTTCATTAACACCTCATTAACACTCTATTAGAGAATGCACCACCCCAATATCAACACTGAAATATTATATAGGTGGTACGCTTCGTCCGGAAATGGTACGTTCAGACAATAGTACGCTTGTGCAATGGTACGCTTCGTCCCGCTTCAAATATACCATTCGAGAAGTATTAAGGAAAGGCCGGGTTCAAAAGAGTTTTATTTTTCATCTTATTTCCTACGCCGTGTGTTCCATGCTCATTCTTTCTATTGACCCACAGTCTTTATGTCAAAACAACAAGACGCGTACAGCCAGGAGGCACCGGGCCCGTGTCCCTACCCACGGGCCCAGCAGTATGTGGGGCAGTTGTACAACATTATACTGGCGCCTGTGGCGGTCACGACCGTGTATCCGACGAATCAATCCGTGGTCAAGAAGAAATCCGTGCTGGAAGCCTACCTTCTGTGGCTGATATTTGGTGTTCTGGGTTTCCACCACTTTTACTTGAATGTAAGTTTACCTTTCTTTACATGGAAATCTCTCTCTCTCTCTCTCTCTCTCTCTCTCTCTCTATTTCAGGTATATATGGAAATATCTCTCGGGTCAATCTCGACGTCGGGTATAGATTGAAGACCATTAAACATCAATCTGACTAAAGTCATCTCCTATACTATATGCACTACGCTACATAAGGAAGATCTGTACTTTAGTCAGATTGATTAAACATTAAATTAGTATCTAACGCAAATTAATTAGAAACAATAAGTTGACTTTAAATCCTTTGTTAAGATTAAGACATATAGAATCTGACATGAATTGATATTTCATATCAAATTTTACTAAACGAGTTCAGGAAAATGATATTAAGCGAGCCTCTGGCGGAAGGAAGGAAATATACGACACTGGAAACAGCTGTTTGAGCACAATGTCATATGATAAAATGTAATATCACGCAATGATAACTTTGCTTAAAATAGTATACAGTAGAACCCCTTTAAACCGGACAAGGTTGGGGGACAACATAATATTCCGGTTTAGAGGGGTTTCCAGTTTCACTACAAAACATGTAAATGTAATATGCGTGCCTAAAAAGATAGACTTGGGCAAAATTCATATTAAAAGTATCTTTTTTCTCAGTTTTCCACCTTTATTTATAGATAACGATTATTAATTTTGAAAAAAAATCTTAGTTTTGAAAACGACGACGACAACAACAACAAAGCATTTCATCTTGTTTCGGAGTAGTTTCAGTACTATACTATGTTTTATAATATACAATGGCGATGTAAACAGTGTTGGCCTTTTCTCTCATAGAAATCATTTTGAATGAACAGTTATTTGGCAACAGTCGTTAAATGTCATACATGTACATATACATAGTAAAATTTCGATACGGGATTCGATCACCGCCAACGACACACCAAAATCTGAAAATGGTATTCTTGCGCTTTTGTATCAATAGGCTTAATGATGCAGCGATTAATAATCGTAGTTTTTCAAACAATACAAGGTTCAGTGTTAACTTGTATTTCATGTACAGCTCTATATCATGCGCTACATTTTCTGATAACCAGATGACATAATGATACAGTTACTTTTACTAGAATGCTGAATATAAAAAGTAATTTTATGGAATATGAAATTGTTTGACGTCTAAAATAATTAAAATTACAATATTGTACAAAATTTTGGACTATCTCTACTTATTATTAAATGTATTATGCATTTGCTATACCGGTAAATATTCAGTATACAATATATGTTATGTTAGTTAAAGTTACAAATAGAATTTAAATGCCCATCTGTAGGGTATGTTTCGTGTACATGTATGTAGAACTAACAAAGGACTTAATTCATAGAGACCGGGTTTTGGCCTTCTCTACTTCTTCACATTCGGACTCTGCGGTGTAGGTTACCTTATAGACCTGTTTCGTATCCCGCACTTGGTGAGAGAGGAGAATCAACGTCTACAGTCGCCGGAACCGACAATAAAGCAGAAAAATGTCAGTGATGCTTATACACTGTGGTGCCCCTTCGGTTTACTGGGTGAGCATTACCTCTGTTGCTGCCACTCTTCTCACTCATCATCAGCTTCTTTTTCTTTTTCGTCGTAGCTGTATTGACTTTGACCTACTGATTCAACCAATCAAATGTTGGTATGCAAATGAAGCCAGTGTAAATGCAATGCTATCACTAGCTTGTATAATTATTTTTTGGGATATTTAGGATATTCCAATTTAAAATGGGAGTTTCAGGTTGTATATATCTTTCTACTTGATATAACAGGTTTTGTTTCTTTTTTTCATGAAAATTAAACACTTTCATATCAAATTTAGGAATGCTGCTTTGGCAAAATGATTTAAACAACTAAATAAGAAGCAGGCGTATGTCTATTTTTAGACCACAATTTCCCATAATTTGTAAAGGTGGACTCGGCTTTCAGGGGAGGTAACTACTCCAGAGAAGTTGTGTATCTTATTGTGCAGATATGGAAACAAAAATCGGATCATTCTCCTACCCAATCTGCCCCTGGCAGCTGACCCAAACGGTCCTTTTCAGTACCACCTCCTCCCTTCACCTTTGTCACAGGGGATGACAACATCTAGGCTGAATTAGCCAAGTTTGTCATTCCCATTTTGGCTTCAAAATTCTTGATTTTATTAAGTACCCACCTCACACCTGTGAGGCTTTTCGAAATTCAACCTATTTCGGCATTCAAATTCATCTTTAAGGAGTTTGGGTCACACTCCGGGGTCCGACCCATAAAACAGTTAATACTGTACACGGACCCTCATTAAGCATCTTATAAACAAAAACAATAATCGGTTATAGGCGATTTATGATCGTTCGGTTTCGCTTGTTTACATGTGAATTGTATTTACATTTTGTATTTACAAAAAAAAAAAAAAAAAAAAAAAAAAAAAAAATATCAGCAAGTGCGTAATATTTAACGGAAGTTGGTAGATTTTTTTTTTAAGTTTTATAAATTCATTTGTTATATAGTCTTTACAATACCTCCTATAATCTTGGTATTTATAAATATTTTTGCTAACGTTTCAAACTTTATAAAAGTTTTAATCAATAATTGTCAATTATTTAGCTACGCCGAATATCTTTTTTAAAGTTATTTCTTGTTTCTTATTCTCTTTAATAGTTTTATCGTTTAACAGGGAAATCGGTGACCTTTGTATCATATATTATAGGGTATGAATGTTTTTTTCTTTGGCTATATCGAGCCCTTGTTTTTATTTTATGTTTTGTTTTGTTCTGGTCACAATCATGTTATTGATTGTACTTTGAGATAGTGTATTCGTCAGTGTATTACTCCAGGGTTACACCATTTCTATCTGGCAAACATGGGTCTTGGTATCCTTTACTTCTTCACATTGGGCCTGTTTGGTATTGGCTGGCTCGTCGACCTCTTCAGAATACCCAGTATGGTGAGGAAGGCCAATAGTCAGTCACTGGAGCAAAAACTGGTAAATATCTTCATCAATCAACATGCATGTGTGTAAATTTTAAACCAATCTTTTGATATTCAGTATAAATGTGTATGTTGTTTTCCCGATTCAGTTGACATAATTTTAATGAACCCAGTCTTTGCGGTTGCAATGAAATTATATTTATTACTACCAGTACAGACAATGGCAGAAAGAAAAATAGAAGAGAAAATTTAAAAATCTTTCACAGTCTTTGAATGAAAAAAATCTTTCTTGCATTAAATCATCACACAGTTTCTGTGGATATGAAAATATTGATTTTTTTTGTGCCGACACTGAAATAATGGCATTTTATTTTATGAACAGAAACGACCTGAAAATAAATAGAATATAAAACGATAAATAGAAACATCAAATGATATAAAATAAATATGAAATTCATTTCATACAGGAGAGTGATCAGTAAATATACCTCAGCAACCTGGAACTTTCTCCGAAGGTGGCTTAGCTACGCAATCATATTATACCATCATCACACCATTATTGTACGTGGTTGCCAGGCATCAAAATTTATTGTTGAATGAACGAGTACCACCACAAATACTACCGCCTAAACTACTACTACCACTTACGCAGTCTTATCGTTTCAGGAGAAATCAGTAGGGACAACATACGTTCTGGGAGTGTCACCATTTGGGTTACTAGGTATCCACCACTTCTACCTTAGCAGGCCATTTTTCGGTCTCTTCTACATGTTCACGTTGGGGAACTTCGGACTGGGGTACTTACTGGACTGGTTCCGAATCCCGGTCCTCGTCAAGCGAGCCAACAAGAACATATTCAAGGGCCCAGATGCGGACAGACACTTGGACGATGCTTACTTACTGTGGTTCCCATTGGGTATATGTCTTCATTTTACCTTATATTTTTAAACATATATTGCTAAATGGCCAGAACAGGAAACACCTTACATGAATTTAAACTAAAAATGCATGTCAGACGAGTTATTGAAAAGATGTCAGTCCTAGCATCATATTTTCATGAAAAGGTCATCTTGATGTTAAGGCCATCTCAGCAATGGGGACACTATTTCTGGAACCTTTTTCGTACACACTCCTTAACTTCACTTGATAAGATCATTTGAAAATGCACATCCCAATATAGACTAAAACAATTGGATTTCATATAATGGCCGGAAAAGGATGTGCTTAAAATCAATCTTTTGAATAGTTATATTTCACATTAGTCTCTCATGGAGTAACTCTCATCAGCACGATGTTCAGTCCATTCATAAGTTACTTCCCATGCTGTACTAGATTGCTCAAATACCTCCATATACGCACACCAAAGAGACACATGCACATATAGATACAAACCTACACACATACGTTCATTTTTAGCCCACCTTTGCCAAAGGTCAGCATTTAACTTAAAACGATATCTCCTCCAAAACTAAGGGGGAAAAGTGAAAAAAAGCTCCTCAGCCAAAAGAACCGACAGATTTTTAAAATATTTTTGCACGGATGTTCCTTTGGTCATTCTACACTAAGATTGTAAAAATTATTTGAATCCGTGGAAAACATGGCCGCCAAATGCGGAGCCTGTTTTAATTATATGTATATAGTAAACATTTCAAAAAATCTTCTTGTCCAAAACTAGTCATTGGAGTTCAAAGTTTTTTGACACAAATGTTTCTTGGGTGACTCGCTACCAAGATTGTAAAAATGATTAGATCATTTGAAAAACATGGCCACCAGAGGGCAGAACCCGTTTTCCATATATGTACATAGTACATTTAAAAATCTTCTTGTATAAAGTACTGGATGACTTTCAAAGATTATTTTAAAAAAAGATATTCCTTGGGCCACTCTCTATGAAGATTGTTAAAATTATATGGATCCGTAGAAAAATATGGCTGGCAGGGACAGAGCCCATTTTCCATAATGTCATAAATATGTTCTGTTTCTTTTCTTCCGGCCAATTAATACTTGGATCTTAGGTGAGCGGTTCCAGGGCCTTCATGACACTCTTGTTATTGATATATTTTACATGTAAATCATATCTCTGTAATAAATGGTAAATGAAATGGTATGTAAACCGTTTTGTTTTTAGAGAGAAAGAGAGAGTGAACATTATATTCTGGCATGTTTAATTTTGTTTCCTAAAGAACTGTACTCAAATAGATTGAACATTTAATTGACAATCAGCGTTGTTCCTTGGACAAATAAGGACGCTCAATAAATACTGACAATTGTTTATTGGGAATTAATCACGAATCAGGCCTTAATTTTCTCGGTGACAACTTGGATATTCCTATGTGATAGGAATCTGATTTAGGCGGTGCGGTGATCTTTTTGCAATGTAACACATCAGGGTTGGTAATTTGACCAAATATTGTCCTGTACATACTGTTTATTTTATATTTTAAAGGCATTACTACGGTTATGTGGGTGGCTGCATTGAAATCATTATAAATGCATGCCAATTCCATCCTTCTACTTGTAGAAATAGATATTTTTGACAGTAAACATACCTTCTGGATTTATTTAAGACTTGATTTTAGCTATCCAGGTATGTGCTGTTTAATTGTTATCTTTCCTGTTATATCCTTATTACTTTTTTACCCAATAAATGACTTGTATTTCAACCACCATTAAAAAAAATATATACATGTATCGTGTTAAATTCCTAATTATAAATGTTGCAGGCCTACTAGGGTGTCACCACTTCTACCTGAGGAGGCCTGTATGGGGTATCGTTTATTTTTTCACACTGGGACTGTTCGGTATCGGCTGGCTGGTGGATGGGATAAGGATGCACTGCTTGGTAAAGGAATGTAACAAGTCCCTCCACCAGATGACTCACAGGACCCCACTTTACAGTGGCCCCAGGCAAGGTAATGCTTTGTTAGTTTGGCCATAGGATAACAGTCACATGTATTCACATACTTATATAGGAGTAACATAAATAACCTAATGTAGCCAATGGTTAAATTACAAAATACTTACAGTAGTTTTCTCTTCCAAATCATCATGTAATTGGCAGCTCCCTGCTTAAATAGCACAGTTCAAGGATTGGTTGGCCCGGTGTTAGGATAATGTAACTAGTCAGCGGGTGTGGTATATATCACATGTCTACGGCATGACACACTATATCTGTCTCTCCAAATGACTAAAATCTACGATCGATGAGACGTTAAATCTAACAAACATAAATGTACAACATCTGAGTTTTGATAGTCTACATGCTACATATATAACTTTAATAGAGGCCCGTCCACCTATACTGTGTTCATCTTTATTTACAGGCATCGTCATAGCAGCGCCACCTCAAGTAAGCGGGGTACCAAATCCACCAATTAGTAACCCATCAGTCGGACAATATCAACATACCGAATATGGTGCCCAGCCTTACTACACACAACAACCTATCTTGCATTTACCACAGCAGCCTGTACCGGGGCCCCAGCTGCCTGTATATCAGTATGGACAAGAGCGAAGTATGTACTTCGATTTTACATCTCTAATACTTCTGTGTATCTTAAATAAAATGTTTTATTTTCATAGTTTGCAGGATATAAATCCAGCTGGTAGATAGTTACTGAATTATCACTTTGTTTCAGACCAATATGCACCTTCTTACATGGAAGATCCCCCTCCATACACCCCAAATCCAGAAACCAGCGGCAACACATCCGGGTACCAACAAAAATAGTGTTAATGAATTTCCAGGATTTTATATTGTTCAAACTCAGATAGTGATGTATCTGAAGAAGTTATCTAGAATGCAGAGACAAACTAGTGTATCAATTGACTCTGTTTCTAGTGCTTCTACATTTATCATTCATAGCTAATGATAAAGACTCTGTACCAATATATTGTTTCATATTGATAATTATATTTTCATAATCCGCGTTTATATATGCGATTTTTGTTGTATATTGTTTAATGAAATATTTCTCTCACCATTCTGATTTTTTTCTGAATTCATCAAATATATGAATATTATTTTTAGTATCTTTTCATAAATATTTTGTAATATCTCAATGTATACAATCCTTTTTGAAAACTTAATTTGATGGCAAAAAATAGAAAATGAGGAAAATTTCAACAAACCGAATTTTAGGGAACACCATAAGCTTAAATAGACTGCATGTATGAACTGCCACAGGCAAAGGCGCATCCGACCGAACAGGCACTGGGCATTTATTTGTTTGTTTTGTTTTTGGTTTAAAAAGGGAACACGAGTCAAATAATACACAAATAATTGACGGAGATTACGCTGAAATTAATCAGAAGGAATGTTACTGGGTCCGTCCGTGGTCTAACAATTAACTGTCGTCGTCTTCAAATAGAGTTGTATACAGACAGTCATTGGAATGAAAGGTGTTGCTTAGATTTGGTTGTTGCTAAACAGATGTCTGATGATTTTATTTTTGGAGACTGACTGTTAAACAGTGGTTACTGAGTAATGACATACTATGTATTTCTTCATAATTTAGTGTTTCATTGGATGAAACTAGATTTTTTATATTTTCTTGTTGAGTGTTTGTAAACATCATTTTCATGTTTATTTTTTTAACTAATAAATGAATTAATAAATCCACAGGCTTTCCTGGCTTAACCTTGCCCCCCCCCCCCACCCCCCTCCCAAAAAAAGAGAAGTAGTTCCGTTTCTTGTCTCCAGCAGAAAAAAAGAGGGTCGGTAGGTCGGGATTTTTTACATGAAAAAAAGGGGGAAATATGTTTTAAAGGCGGAAAGGTAAAAGAAAAAAAGGGGGGGGGGAGAGGGGGGTTCGGTCGTATAAAAGAGGGGCCGTCGGGCGACCAGAAACGGAACAATTTTTTTTCCACACTGCCAGGGCACATTTAAACCAGAAGACTATTCGGACTTGGTGGAGTTATGATTATGTAGCTGGAATAATTGACGTTGTCACCACCACTCAGGTATAAGCCTGTCGGTATACAGTTTTGCAAATTTCATTTTGTATTTCGAATAAACTTTTACATTTAGATGTTTAAACTTATACTTAATGTTTTAACTTTGATACACTTTGATCAGTATGCTCGTTTATAGCTACATCCTACATACGAACAAACCACAGGAGTTTTAAGTTCTATCAATAAATAAGTATAATAGTAAATGATAAGCCCTGTATATATTTAAAAAGACAAGGAATGCAACGCCTTTTCACCACCCAACACATGTTTGGTTAAACCTACTCGATAAAGAATACTAAAATATACCCAAAACAACCGTTGGTATTTTAAATCACGCCATTTCACAAGAATAATTCAACATTTTCTAAGTCTTATTCTACTTACAAACTGTTAAGGCTATGCACTCTGTTAATGACTGCGGTTATTCGAAGTAAATGTGTGTAACAACTTTACCGACTTAGTAGTAATTTTTAAAACGTATTTAAAGGTTTTTCATAACAGAATCTTAGCGACCAGCAATAATGTAAATACGTTCTGTCTCTATAGTTTCCTTGTCTGATATAAAACTTAAAGCACCATACTAAAGTAGGGCGCAGCGGTCCATCGGTAACGTACCTTACACGAAGGTTAAGAGTTCGAGCCACATTTGGAACAAGGATTTTCCATGGACATCCCAGGTGAAGAAGCATTCGTTTAACCAAGAAACCGTCGAGAGATATCAGTATAGCTTTTAATATATTATTTATCGATTGGCGTAATAGAAATGAATTAAACTTAACATTAGAATGTTTGAGGGGTTCGGCTCGAAACTCAACAGATGTACATAGAATACACCACTCTAGACTTTCGAGGTTTACGTTGATAACGTTGGCATGGATAATTAAATTACCTGTATTTACTATCAACATGGATTTTCAGAACTGTTTTTATGAGAAAAAGATGCCGCTAAGTACATGTAAATAAGTATAACTTAGCGCTGAGTAAGGGTGGTCGAATTGTCACCTGTTCTTACTTAGTGAGAAACTTGCAGATTGGTAGTGTAAAAATTCAACCGGCGAACAGAAATCCGCTGTTGAGATAACATGGGATTAGAAGAATTTCGTTTGAACTCGGCCAATACACATTTCATTTAAAGTAGAGAGGTTTACCCGCTTGTTTGCAGTCCAAAGTAAACGGATTGAGACGAACATACATTAATGGGATTCGACAGTCGTAATCCGGGTTTTAAGTGGTCTGTATCAACAGGGCAATTTATTGTCTTGATCTAGCAATGGGTTCGCATCCTCCGCGGTCGTATACTGTAATGCTGTGTCCTGTGTGTATACTATCACAATGATACATTGTACTACTACTACCACCATTACTACTACTACTACTACTACCGTTACTACTGATTTTCGAGAACGCTTTGGTGAAGCTAAGGATCCAGTTTCATTGTGTTCCTTCCGTATCCTGTAAACAGTTCTTTTACTTACTCCAGAGGCTTGAAAATTTTAATCAATATAAAAAAATACTTTCCTGAATCTTAAGATTATTTTAAAACGATATTGCATACAATCATAACTGTCCGTTTAGATTTATATGTAAGAAGTCCTATTAACATTTCCTCAGCCATTAACCAGTATAAGAGGACTACACATAGCATATTGATATTTTTACTTTGAAGATATGAAATAAGAATTTCACGTGATTCCCGTGGTATCATATATTCACGCAAGCGGGTTTTTCAAAGGATAAAATATAAGTCAATTATTAAAAAAAAATGAAGACAAAAAGAAAATGGATTCGAACCTGTAACCGTATAGCGTTTACCAGTGTGCAACAGCGGTCGTAAACCGTGCATCGAGCGAAGATAAACCTAATCTGTGCAGTGACTGTGAAATGCATGCGCTTGTGACAGGCTAGAAAAACCGGTCAATGTCGTACTTACATATATTTTTCGAGAGCAACATGAGCCACCTTAACCTATCCGGCAATCAAAATCAAGAGCATCTCGACACTGTGACAAATCTACCTCATAAATATGTACAGTTTAAACACCACGCATTTTTCGTGTATCAACACGGGCTAGCTCGAAGTTGACAAAAGGAATACTCTGGTATCAGATTTCCACGAGTTTTCACTCCTAAAGAATGATTTATCCACCAACGATGTTTGTTCTTGCCTAAATTTCGCCAATAAAAGTGTCAATTAAGGGAGATACGAACAACTCAGCAGAAGGCATTCGTCTGAGATTGTGACAGATACTATCATAGATAACCACGCCTTTTCTCTCCCTTTTAGCATTATTTTATTGTAGCCGCCAGTCTCACGTAGCCGTGCATCAAAATCAGGCAATGTTGATTACCGCAGCTTTTTACACGGTTTTGTATTGTTCCGGGTATAGATGGAACAAATCAAAGCACCCATGGCACCGACTGCGGGATTTGTCATGAACCAAAGAGCGAGTTCAGCTGACTTACTAAACTAGTTCAGCATATAAATCATACCGACAGTCTTTCAGCGTATTGTGCGCTTTGATTTCATATGGTATAATTCAGCCCATGTCAAAATAATCTCGTATTGAAAATATAAGCAGTCGTCATCAGGTGACCAGGTATTGTTTAATTACAAAGCTGGCACCGCGATTTAAGCCTCAAGATTTGACGGTCAACCAAATTTTTTCATCGCAACGCAAGTGTTGTTTTGGCTGATTAAGACACATGTATGTAGGATTTGTTGTGCAACTATGTAACTTTAAAAATACCAGTTGGCTTAAAGATGAAATAAAGAAACATCAATAATGTTTAGAGCGACAACATATGTAAAAAGCTGTTTACATTTCTTAATTTCCTGTGTTATTTGATATTGCAAACAAACTAAGTATAGTTCGTCTTATGTAGAACTATTCAGAGATGTTTCACCTGGAATACTAGCATGTGATTGATACTCAACCGTACTACACGTAAGTCTTTTTATTGATATAATTCTGCGATTTAATTCTTATACTTAGTTTTGTTATCTGGCTTTTCGATTAAAACAACTGTTATAAATATAGCAAAAACACGTAATGGACACTTGTGTGGTGTTTTGTCGATAACGTTACGTATAGTTATCATCATAATTATTCTACATATTTCATGGCGATAAAGTTCAATATTTATTACTTATGTTTATATCATAATGACCTTGTAACTTTAGTGGAAAAGAAAAACATGTAACATTCATGCCCTAAGCATAAAAAACAAAACAGAAAAAAAAAAAAAAAAAAAAAAACTTCCTCTCCCGCAGAGGTACTCGAGACAACATGTTGAGCTCATCCCTTCATGTTATAAATCACCGACAGTCCCCGGACTGATATGGACCAAACACTCATCTAAATTTTACGACCCCAATTGTTTAAGGACCGACAAACAAAACGTTGCCAACCCTGCAACCAAAACGGAACGTGAACGGCTATAAATGTCCGCAGTATTGAAAGGCGATAAATACAAATCCAGAAATTTGATAAAATTTACAGGGTCCCCGTAGATAACACGGTAGTTCTATCTCTTTGGTTTATTGACATTCAAATAATTACTATATTTACCTATAATGACATGGCTCGATAGAGCGAGAGCGAAACTGACGGAATTCATTTAAAGAGCGACACTGATCAAATAGAAGCCAAATGGAAAGGATCGTGATTGATTGTAGTTAAAAAGTCGCACATATTAGTGAATGATTCGATATTTTGTGAGCTGGTTAACTTTTAACATTGGATCAGTCGAATGGTCTTCAGATCTTTAAATAAGTGAAAAGATGTATTTGAATAGGGAAATGTTTGCAATTTTCTACACTGTCACGGCAATTGAAAACTTGCAATGGAGTATGCAACTTTTTTGAAGTAAGTAAAACGTTTACACAACGACCTATTTTATCGTTAAATGTACTTAATTTGAATAATCAGTTATTGTAAATGGAAAGAACATGCATGTGTAAAGAGAAGGTTGAAATGAAAACATAAGGGAAAAACATGAAAAGTCTATTTTTGTTGTATACAAAATTAAGGTCAACGCATATGCAGCTCTACATAATAATAATAATTATAAAATACATACATACATACATACATACATACATACATACGTGACCATGATGTGTCATGATTTCCATGAATTCAATTATGTAAATTGTATTGATAAATTATATTTGCGACCAAAACAAAAGGATACATGGCAATAGTTTGAGCGATTTTCCTTCTCGTAAGTTAAACAATATAGTGATTTCTTAAATCAACATACGCGGTACACATTTTATAATCTTTTCACGAAACCCTACACAACCAGTTTTAAATACATGTATATACATTTTATCAATTAAATCGATCTTACCCTTAGGTCATATGTAGGTTTTAGTTTCCCTAATTGTTCTCGAATACAGGTCTCTCTTGATTCAAAATGTGGGACCGACCGGTCCCGTAAGCTAAGTGGTTATAGCGTTATCCCTGTAATTGTGGATTCGATCCCTGGTCGCGACATACCGAAGTCTTCAACATTGCATCTCCCTTGGTACTCAGCACATAAAGAAGTTCGAGGACTCATTCACCCAGAGTCATGATAATGGTTGTGGTATCATGTTACTTGTCTACGGTGTGATATCGCAGTTGGCAGCACTATATCTGTCTCATGTACATAAATGTATCAAAATGAAATACTGTTGATGTGACGTTAAACCAAAGCAAATAAACCAAACTAAACGTTTAACAGTTGAAGATATTTCCGTTTGCCGACCTGCCTTAGGGTTCTAGTTCGAATGTATTACGATACTTTAGTCAAAGCTAAACACAAATCAAACTTTTCAGTCATAGATACAAATCGTCCAAATATTGTAAACCAGAAAGCGGGTTATGTATAAATCCGCATAAGTATACCTGTAAACTAATTGTGCAGTCAATTCAATATTGACATTTATATTAGTCCTCGATCTGACAATGGGTAGATATATATCATGGTGTTCCTTTCAGATTGTGAATAAATTATACAGTTACTGATAGATTAAGTTAGAAAGCCGTCTAATGAATGCTTTGTGGATTTCCTCCCACTTAGGACGCGGTGTATTGTACGCATTATCCACCAACTTTCAATTAGCTAACAATGCACACAGATGGGACGAATGAAGTACAATGAAAACACAAAATCCATTTTAATGATTTTAGGACTTGAGCTGAGTTAAACTTCGCATTTTCGACAGTCAAAGCACTTGTCAACAGTTCAGACCATCTTTGTCATTTTATCTTTTTTATAGCCGGACTATATCAATTAATTAAAGGCAATGGGCGCTTTCATGGAAATTAATTGTACATTTTCTAGTAAATCAATATAATATCATATTAAGAATCAATACTTCCAATTACAAAACTAAATAATAATTTAAAATCATTAAAAAGGAGGGCGTTAATGTTTTCTTCATTAATGTTATTCCAAGTAAATTGTTGCATCAAATATTTATAAGTAGGTCAACTAATTAATTAATTTGTGTAGAATACAGTTCATTCACAAAGTACTTTGACGGGGAAAGCAAACGACATTGATCATAATTTAAGAAACATGTTTTATAAATATGCATTGTATGTAAAATTATGTGTAAAACTGTGTATTTACGGGAAGAAGAAGAAGAAAAAAAAGATAAGAAAAAAGAACGCATATGAAAAGAAAATGTAACATTAACAGCAGTAAACATATCTATGATACATTGGCGATAAGCAAAAGTCAAAATATAAAGGGTAATATATAGCAATTTCTGATTGTACCACAGTACAATAATCTTCAGATATCATAAATAATCACGTGGAGAGAGAGAGAGGAGAGGGGGGAAAGAGAGAGAGAGAGAGAGAGAGGGGTGGGGGAGGGAGGGGAAGAGAGAGAAAGGGGGGATGGAGGGGGAGGGGTCGTGTGGTTTTATTGATAGAGCTTATTTACATTACACAGAAGTAAATGTTCTACTTTTGCTTGTACCTGACCTGATATGTAGTTTCTTTATTTAAAGGAACTCGTTCACTGATGGTCATTGACAAAGAATTGCTTTTTAACCATCTGTGTGTATTAGGTCTATCAATACGCATCTTCAGACGCATAATCAACCACTGCAACATTCCGTGATTGTAAGAAAAAAATGGAGAGTTCCTCCTTCTCAGACAATAGCGTCAGCCTTACGAACGGTATTTGAACCTATATTTAGAATTTTTATTTTAGTGTGCCGTCAAATAATCGACCACATTCCCGCTTCCCGCATGCGCTACTTCACAGGCTGAACTTTGGAATTCTGTTCTTTTTCGTTACCTGGAACTGATTAAGATGCAAAGTTGCGGAACGTGTCACGTGGTACGGCAATAAGCAATGGGCGTTTACGAAAGTAGCGTTTTCCCGCAATGGCGAAATTATTTGTTAGGAAACAACAAAAACTTTTTAAACAAAGATTAACAACTGGTCTAAATCTCACAAATGCACGTAGCAAATTGTCCATTTCTCGGAAAGTCACGTTTTCAAATATCCCCTTTTCTGTTGAATTTATGTGAAAGTAAAGTGTATCTTTCAATAGGACATTACAATACCAAAAATATGATTTCTTATTTATTCAAATAAGTCAAGTAATAAAATGATTACATGTAAAATAGAAAAGTACCTGCCGAAAAGAACTACATGTATGTAACGTTCGTTATTTTTCTGCTACACTGACTGAATTTAAATCACAATTTAACAGAATTTTGAAAATAATTCAAACTGAAAATAATTCCATGTATGAGATGATAATTTTATAATATAGTTAAATTTTCCTCTGTGCTTTTTCAATATTCTTTTTGAAAAATTGCGAAATTTATTTATCTGATGTGTGCCTACACATTTTTTTCCACTGTCTTTTAAAGAAGTTTCCTATCTCTGTTTAGTAAGTCTTTGGAAACAAAGTCTCACCCATATTAACGAGGGAGAGTAGAAGAAGCTATTTTATTCTATCGATCATCTGAGAGTGAACGAGCTGCTTTAAGTGGTGACCCATGACCCTGGTGACGTAAAGCAGCACGATCATACGTTTCTGTCACAATCTACACACTTTATTTAAATCAAAGTTTCAATATTCGATTAAAACGAGATACATTAGTTCAAGTTTTTCTTTGTTTACTTAATACGTAGAGTAAATAAACTGCAAGATAGCGCATACCTGTTGTGATTTTACCCCTCTTATCTAAGGGCTTTGGACATGTTTATGTTGAACAAAAACGTCATATATGGAAAGTAATTCTTTTCTACCGTGGCTTCTCTTTTCGAATCACTGAACCTAAATATGAGAGAAATATCTGATTATCAAAAGGTTATCGCTTACCTTCAGCACGGATACTGTGTCAGAGTTCCCGGTTGATCCGTGCATTTTAAGTAAAAAGAGTATGTTTATGAAAGTAGGACTAGGTAAAAATGCATGTGCATACTGACACAAGATGAAATATATACATGCATATATATGTATGTACATGTGTACACATGTGTGTATGTGTGCTTGTGCGTGGGTATGTGTGTTATTTAGCTATAGTATGTTCTTTTTTTTTACTACAACCATTATTTTTTTTACAATATCATTACTTTTACTTGTCACTATCACTGTTAGTATAACTAAGTACACACACTTTCTATTGAAAAGGTGTCATTTATCAAGTTCGTTTTCCATATCTCTGTTTCAGTTCAGTATATAAAACTAAGCACCATGGCAGTTTTGAAAGTTGTTTAAAGACAAAAACAACCAACTAAGATGCCTGCTCCGAGCAATGTAAGTTACAACTCGTCCCGTGTCCAGCGGGCCTACCGGATAAACAACATCGAAACCTTGAAACTGAATCATCGTATTCAACTTCTAGAGAAGGAACGCCTCCACAGACAGCGTATAACAAACCAAGACATTCGACTGATCTCCTTGACACTGGACTATATACAAACATGCAGTGGAAGCAGCCAAGAAGGTATGGCACCGGAAATGTCCGCGGAGGAGGACGATGAACACAGACAGGAGAAAGGACAATGCTTCTTGTACGGAGAGAGGATAGTGAGCCGAAAAAAGCGGAGGAATATTAGACCACAGTCTGCGATGGACAGTAATAAGGGTATAAGCGTACAAAACAGTGAAACATCGTCGGTTGTTTCATCAGTAGAATACACGATTCGGCCGCAGAGTAGTCCCATCCGACGGAAACCACCGTTCATCACTCAGATACAGGACGATGTGTCGGAAGCCGGGACGAACTTAGAATCAATACGTAGTGGTGCATCAACCCCGAGGTTCAAACCTGCATGGACCGACGAAGAACCATCTGACATCACAAAAATTCTACTAAAAGCCAGGTCAGATGACGCCAAACGTCCGGCGTCAGTGTTTGAGCGATCTAGAGACCCGTTAGGCAAAGGTTCCGCCGCTCTCAAAGCGCTGACAAGAAGCTTAAGAATAAGCTCGCACACGGTGAATAAATCACATTCAGATTCATCCGCAGATGCTCAGACATTTGTGCCTACTCGTGGAGCGAATATCATGGACATTCTGAATGCCGGGAAATCGTCAATGTCAGCAAGCGCTTGGAAAACGCATCTTAGCCATAGGCACTCAGGTCCGGTGACAAGTTCGTTACAAAGAAAACAAATCTTAGACACGAAAAAAGCTTGGAATGAGGAACATACAGAAGTAGTGCAAGAAAAAGTGAAAACATTTATAAGAAAATAGTCTTCTTGTGGAATTTAGATTTTATTTTTAGATAACTACTTATTCATTCCTATTTGGCAGCTAGAGCGAAGGTGTAGTGCTGATAAAAATAGCCATCGTTGTAAGTGGATCGATAATGTCATCTCCTGTGAAGATTGTAGTACATCGATAATGTCATCACCTGTGAATAGATTGTAGTACATCGATAATGTCATCTCCTGTGAATAGATTGTAGTACATCGATAATGTCATCACCTGTGAATAGATTGTAGTACATCGATAATGTCATCTCCTGTGAATAGATTGTAGTACATCGATAATGTCATCTCCTGTGAATAGATTGTAGTACATCGATAATTATGCAATTAAGGCCAAAGGATTCTCATTAACGTTTGTTGTACGAAATTAAATTTTTATGAGCTCATAGAGGTAGTTGTTCTTGTTTGTCTTTTACCCCAGGTATGACGAGCTCTCAGGTAAATCATATAATGCTTTTCGTACATATTTATGGTAGAGGCGTCATATCATACACCATAAATGATCAAATGCTATCACTTGTACAGGGAGAAAAGTTTCCTGCATGCGTATCTTGAATAATATGGTCGGGTTAAATAATGTTTAAATCAATGAAGGCGCCACAGTGTATAATTTAGGCTCTTCAAGAAAATATGCTATAAAACACAAATTACACGAATTATATTGTTTTGTCATGTAATATAGAATTCTATTTTACTGTGATGACAGAGTGTATATATTTTCATCCATCGCTCCGGTATTAGTAACTTCAACACAGGAGCAATTCTACAAATAACCCCACCATAACTATAAAGTCGCATTTTCTTTGATCTCGGTGTTATGCAGATGACGTTCTGATTTAACAGCTACCGCACATTCTCGTATATGAAATAGTAGGTAGGCAATAGGAACACTTTCGACGTCACCATTGTCACCTTGTTGGCAAAATGGGAAAATTGCTCGTTTATCTGTGCAGTGTTAAAATCACTGTTATGTTTTTCTCCATGGAAGTTAAATATGTAGTTGCATGTGTCCCGTATGTGCAACAAAGTACATGTATACAGTATAGTAAGGCAACTACTGGCGGATCGGAACAGGAATAATCGATCTCAGACATGTAGTAGCTCATTGTTTTATCTAATATCTAAACTAACACATACTCATTTACGTAATGACAACGTTAAGGATGTTAAACAATCTTCCTCATTATCATGGTTTCTACACGAGATATCCAGATATTTATGTATATAAACAATCTTCCTCATTGTCATGGTTTCTACACGAGATATCCACATATTTATGTATATAAACAATCTTCCTCATCATCATGGTTTCTACACGAGATATCCAGATATTTATGTATATAAACAATCTTCCTCATTATCATGGTTTCTACACGAGATATCCAGATATTTATGTATATAAACAATCTTCCTCATTATCATGGTTTCTACACGAGATATCCAGATATTTATGTATATAAACAATCTTCCTCATTATCATGGTTTCTACACGAGATATCCAGATATTTATGTATATAAAGAATTGAAACACGGCGTTACAGTTAGAAAAGAAAAGAGTTCCTGGATTCTGTACAATTTGTAATGCAAAGAATGTTGGAGGCGAGCATCACTTAAACAAAAAATATATAAAAAACGCATAAAAAGGTCATTATATAAGACAAATTAGTATATTTAAGTTTCGTTAATTAGAAATGCTATATATAAACTCAATAAAATGTCCATAAAACTCTACAAAATAAGAATTTAATTATTCAATCATGTTATTTCAATTGCTATGTTCTTTGCATCTACACATAAAATTATATTCATATTTAGACATAGAATAAAGAAAAGTGAAGTAATAACAACATTGATCATACGATATTTTTCATATAACGGACATCAAAGTCCTTAAATATTAAGGTCATCTAATTTTACTATTACAAGTTTTCCTGGAATGCTGATGTATCAAAAAAACAAATAGCAATTTTACTCATATTGTATGCAGAAATAATTGTGCAAAAGGTAGTAAAATATAAATTAATATACTAAAAATAAATTACAGCATATCATACTATCTACCTGATAATATTCTGATAATTAATTTAACAAAAGCTGAGTAAACTATCTCTATACTGCTCCTACTAATAGTAATTTTGAATTTGCCTAAATGTAAATTTGGTTGTGTGAACATAATACATGGTTTCAAATTAAGTTAAATATAACCTTATTAATTATTATTCGTAAAGTTAAAAAAATTAAAGAGAAAAAAGTGCTTTGGGAATATATTATTAAACAATTCATGTTAACAAAAATCTTAATGTATAATATATTTACAAAAACAGTTTTCTGTTCAACATTTCACTATTTTCAATATCGTCTAAGGTTTGAGACAACGAGTCAAGAACATCAGAACTAAAATATAAGCCAACAGAAAACTATTCCATTGCTCATCGTTATAGTGACTGTGTTCATGGAACAATCAGAAGATACGGTAACACCGTTTTGTGGCATCACCGAGTACTGGTTGCCTGTATTGTTCTTCTTTTCTTACGGAACCTGTATTAAAATATCAACTAGTACAGTCCAGCCTCTAGCATGCGGAATCTTAAGATAATATGCAACAAAGGTGAAACGTAACTAATCAAGTTATTTATTCAAACGATCATGATTTAATATAACTGTGATACTCGTGTTTTATCGGGATATATCACACTCAGTCCCGTACCTTTACCAATACTTAAGTACCACCACAAATACTGTGGATGGTGATATTATTATATATATCTAAAGTCAATCCACGATAACTTGGGCATTCATTTTTCCCAGTGAACATTATTTTAACTGCACCGAGTAACTTCTTGAACGGTTCACAAAATACACCGACTACGTCACACACAACTAAAAATGAAATGAAAGTTTCTATGTTTATATATAAGAAATAAGTATTTGCTTCTAACTAAACTTTATTAAAATGTTTCCGATACATTAAGGTTCTAAGGAATAGCGTTCTTTTAACACATCTTGATATAAAATAAAGTGAGTGAGTTATTGCCTTTTACCCTAAAATACTTGTACCAGCTAAATGTACCTAAATTAGACATCATTTAAAGTCCAACATTTGTGTCAGACGTTATGCGCCAAAAAACCCGACAATTTTAGTGCAAATGTCGTAAAGTTTATGATTATCCCCCTTCGAATTAAATATTTAGTAAATCAGTGCTTCACGTAAATTTGAGCCATGTTAGAAATTCTTCAATGAATTTACCCAGAAAAACAAGTTTACATAATTTCCTGAGTGTACAGAAGTGCTAAAATACGTAAACATAATAGAACTTTGGTTGCGTCATGACATATCTGTAGATGGATCTTATGTGACATATCAATACCTATTTTCGCGGTTCTTTAAATTAGTACTCGTAATTAGCCAAAGGCAAAGAGCGCGGCATATGGAATGCAAATGAAATGAAAATACCGGTAATGTTACGAAAGTGTTGTTCTAGAATGAACTTTTTGGATATACTGTTAACAGTGTATGTAATGACACAAAGGCTCGAAGTTGAAAGGGTCAAATCATATTGTTTATAATGTTATCATTAAAAAAAGAAGGGAGGACATGGTTTTCGGTTAATTTTTGAATAACGGATGTTCGCGCATTTTTCGCCCAGTTATATTGTAAGACGTGTTGTTTTTACTCTTATAAATGATATAAGTTTGATCCTAATGTTTCAGTCGAGCTAGACTACTGCCGGGACAGGCTACTTCCGGTTTTATTCGCATAAAAGGTTTAGTTCTCAATAGTCAATACCCAGTTCGCAATGGTCAATACCTTTAAACTGAATTTTATAATTGCAACGAAAAAATTTAAACCTGGAGAAACTGACAGATATGTTATTATGAATGATACCCAGTGTGACGGTAAATATTTTCTTTAACTGTCAATTGTTTCGTAATTCCGTTTATATTCTGATTGACCAATAAAACCGTACCCTTTTATTCACCTTCCCGACAGTTGTCAAATTGAATTGGAATACTATTATCAGAATATTATCATTAAGGTAGTGAAACTCTAATGCATGATTTTTTTTCGAATTTTGGTTTCTTTGGTATACGTTTAAAGAAAACATTTTGTGCTATATAAGACATTTTCTAACCACAGATTCTTAGAAATTAATGATTTTTAGTCTTTCAAACCCTGTATTGAAATACTTACTCAAATTTTGTGAGGGTAAACGTATAAATACTATTATAAAATCTTTAAATTCCTTAAATTCCCCATGAAATATTTAAGATATGTCTAAGGGATATATCAAATTGGAAACATAAGAGAAAACTTGATAAACTGTATTTTTACACACTTATAATTTATAAAATAGCAACAGTTCAATTTCTGGTGAAGTACGTATTTTTATACAAATTGCTCAGAACAAGTTCTGCAAAAATAATTCATATACTGTTCCAGACATAAAATAGCACAATTTTATATAGGTTAACCATAAAAATATCAAGTTATAACCGTATGTATAATCTGACCCCCGATTTTTAAGCTAAATCTGATTAACGATAATAAAAGACACCATAAATGCAACTTCTTACAGAACAAAATTCATATTCCGAATCATGGCGTGTTTTGACAAAGAATATCGACGGTCCATTTTCAATGCCGTAGATGTGTAAATACGCGATTTACTTATGTATCATATGTACTTTTTTATACGATTCAGTTTCGTAATATTAAGCTTAATAATTAAAAGAAATCATTTAAAATAAATCACAGGAGAAATAAAGATATTTTTAAACCTTAAGTATTTTTTTTCGAGCTTTTGGCTATTAGTACATTATTACTCCAACACCTGGTTCGCTTGTACACCGGTTCCTTACTATTTGTCCACACTGTCGCTAATTAAATACATTTAACATATTAAATTAAGGTAAATCATCCATCATTAAATTAAATCATCGAATTAAATCATGGTCCTTCAAGTGATCGTAGGAATTTTATAGTAAATGCAAGCCTTTACAGACCTGAGCAAAAGAGTCTATAACTCCGAGTCAATGGATGCTTACATCTGTACTTGAATTTTTTGGCATTTGAAGGATCATGGACATAATTTAATGATGGATAAATTACCTTAATCAAGACAAAACTCTTCATGTATTTACACTGACCGTTCAGCAATGAAAATCGTAATTCCCTGTAATGTAGGAGCTGTTTTGTTTTACTTATCTCTAACAAGAAATGAATGCGAAACGGTTATTTTGATCACGTGACCATCAGGATGTTGTTGTAATTAGCAAGATCAGGCAAACAACCAAAAGCTTCAATTATACTCCATAAGATCTAGTCCAGCCTTTCACAAAATATTTAAATTCAAACATTGCAAATTCTGTATAACCTCAAAAATGAAACAGTGATGAAAGAATATTCCACTTTTTGTAGACAAACTAATGATAAAGACATGACACTTTCCTTAAGTTGATAAATAGGGGGTTGTAGGTCTCCAAAACTTTGAGGTGAGGGTGTTTCGTGAAACAAAGCTCGGGTCAGCCAGCAATTTTCACTCTTATCGTTCAGAATTTAATTCAAACAAATTTCGAAGGCAAGCAATTCATATTATTGTTATTTTCTTCTATGTCTATGTTCAGATAAATGGAATGTAAGTAGGAATAGTTGAATATTGAACGAATGAATATTCTATTACATGAAAGCTGTTTTTCTTTTTTTTCAATACTGTTATATCAAACAGTGGCTTCCATGAGCTAGATTTGGTGACAATGTAATTTTGGTTCGTTTCTAGCTCAGATTTGTTACTCTTTATGTTCTAAGTAAAATTAAACATCTCTACATTGGTGTTCAATGTAATTAGTAAAGGGAGGAGGTGCAAATGGCCAGGTGGAATTTTGATATTGCCTTTCTCTCTCCTGTTTTATGTATATGTGTAAGACTCAAAGCGTGGGTAGGTCACAGATCGTAGGTCGATTCAAAAACCGTGGGTCAATCTAAAATCATGGGCAAAAATGATGGCGTTGGTCGATTTCGTATCAGAGAAACACCTTCAGGAAGTTCGAGAATGCATCCCATTGAAACCTAGTTTAAGCACCCGATTGGTCATTTTGCCGACTGACCGTTCCAAGGCGTCAACTGTTGGTACTTCTCTACTTCATGTAATGTCCTGTCTCCGTGTAGTTCTTCTCCATTTACATGCACCCCCTTCTGGGGTTCTTTTTTGATACATCTGGAATTTCTCTTAGGGTATTTTGTCCTTCCTTACTAAACAATGAAACGATGGGGTGAGTTAATGATGATGTGAATAATACGACAATATTCACATAATGCTCTTTTAAATACGACGAATTTAACATAGGTGGAAACAACGTAGATAAACAAAGACAGCTTTTAAAAAAATTAGCTGACGGCTCAATTGGTATTTCATTATAAAGTTGAGAAGTGCATGCGGTTGGTTGTGTTGTTTGATTTTTTTTCATTCAATATGGTTCTGTAAAATAATAATCATAATACTATAATCTATGATAGCATTAAAACTCGTCATTAAATACAATATTGTTGTTGTTTTGGAAATTACCGTCGCTACGACCATATTCAGTCAAATAGCGACGTCCATATAATTTCAGGTGGAGGAAACCCGAATGCACACAACCACTCAGGTAGAACTACGACATGTATTCTTATTAAAATGATAAAAAATGTCTTTATATATATGCATTCCATGCATACATGTAATAGTGATTTCAAATGACCTTAATGTTTAAAAAAAATGATGTCCGTTAGATGAAAACTATCAATATTGTAATTACTGTAAAGGTTTCAGAAAGTTTGGCACTGTCGATGAGCATCATCTTTCTCTTAGTTTCCTCTTCAATCAATTTATTTTTTGAGTTTTTTTTTTTAAATCGGAATATCAATAGAGAGACATTTGGGTCCCCAATTACGGTTATGTGCTTTGAATTGTGCATCCTCCATCTTGGTCCAGAACAAGTTTGACGCCGACATCTACGAGTGAATACAAGGTGGCAACATATTACCACTGCCAGTGGAAATGTCAATACTGGATATCCAAATTCAATGCCTCTTGCGGGCAAATTATACAAACGCGTTTGCCGGTACCATCGGTATATAATAGATGAATATGCTTGCATGACGAGCCCCTGTTTAGGCCTGTTCCATTTATTTTACATGTCATACATTCATAAAATGCACAGCAATCTCACTTATATGATTTATTTATCTTTTTTATTATAGAAGTTGTCACGGCACACAACGAACGATGTATAAGCGGGAAAAGTATGAATTAAAATATTATGAATGGAATTGTTTGAAGTAAGCAAGTGGTTCATTATACATGAAGCACAGCAGTACACAAACCATTGGTATGTAATATGTCCATAAGTATATGGCAAATTAAATTATGTCGTTCATTGGAATATGTTCGGCCCTCACTGTAAATGATATACATGTATTAGCTACAAGATCTATTATATGTGGAGAATCAATAAAACAGTTCCAAATTACAAGCAACCTGACTTTCTCCTTTACTGTTCCAGTTAATGCTTAATGCAACATTAGGACTCTCATTCTTTTGATGTCTTACCACTACAACCGTCTATCGTATAATTTCATTTACGGACAACGTCTGTTTTGCTGCCATTAATGATGAAATCAGTCCACTATTTGAGATAAATCGGCCCCCGATTAACGAATAAGCCCGAGGTTTTCAAGACGGCCCACGATCTGGGATCGGCCCTCAATCTGAGTCTTATATATATATATATATATATATATATATATATATATATATATATATAGAGAGAGAGAGAGAGAGAGAGAGAGAGAGAGAGAGAGAGAGAGAGAGAGAGAGAGATTTGTATAGAACTACAGACCCTCAAATATAATGTGTGAAAAAAAGAAAGAAGGATATTATTTATCATAATTATTTTGAAAAAGATTTTTTTTTCATTCTTCATGTATATTTATTTTTACATCAAAAGTAGTTACTGGCATTGAATTAGGATTTTACACCGCTTTAATGTTTCAAGAACCATAAAGCAGAGCTTGTTCTTTATTAATAACTCAGAAATTTCCCATAAATTCTGTTGATGTATGCATGCCAAATACTTCAGTATTGCCTGGTAATGCCTCACAAATTAGGCTAACTTTGAACAAAATCCCTGTGGTATTCTAACCTATTACTTTCTGAGATTTAGTTTGAACAAACTCTATCTTCAAACTTCTTGAAATCACATGTATATTTTACTGACACTCACGAGTCTATTAAAGTGCTTGATCTGTAAGAATTTATTAGTCTGGCTTTTCTATTTTTAAGAGCGCCATGGTCCAGATGTAATCTACAAGACTTCGGTTCGAACCCCGATTGGAGCAAGGGTTTTTCATGATCTTCCCAGACGCAAAATACATACTGGTCGTACCCAGGAAACATCGAGAGGGATTGGTATAAGTTGTAAGACCTTGTTTCCAAATCGACGTAAAATAAATAAGTTTAAACTTATCTCAAAACAAATACCTTTTTCCAACTTGATTCTAACAACACGGCACGCAGTTCTTTAATCTCGACGAAGTCCTATACGCGATCCCATCGTGCTGCTCTACTTTACCTGTTGTGACACTTCGTCTATCGTATGATTAGTTTACTATCCATTTCAAGCACGATAAATTACTTTTTAAAGATTACTTAAATACGTCATGGGAAGTATGTAGATTGACTTTAGTTTCAGTGATTACCAACATGTGATTAAAAAGTTGTTCTAATATTGATCACGTGATCACTGATGATGTCAATGCTTCTCAGCGAGTTAATACCAAAAATTAATTGAAGATGCTTCTCTGTGTAAACGTGACGTAATAACCTGTCATAACTGACACATGCTGTGAAGATTATGAAAGTGGGTGTAAACTTTGGATGAAATGAGAAATGTTTATTTCACGAGTTTTTAGACTAGACAGCAGGACTGTTGTGTTACTATCAATCGTATATGTAGAGGTATACATGTACAAATGTGGGGGAAATAAAGAAACGATGACGATTGTTTTGTAAAAAAAAAAAAGAAAAAAAAAAGTTGCTACGCATTCATTCTTCGAAAATGTTTGTTTCCTCCCGTATCGTAAATTTCCAACCATCAACTTTGAACAGCGAGATGATCGTTCTCCCAAACTCTAGAAACCATAAAACAACATGAAAAAAGATCACCGCAACTATATATAATAAGAAAACCAAAAAGTACAACATACCTGAAGTGCTTTAGCAATAAATTTCAAACAACTCATGCAGGCGCTTTAGCATTATTTCTGTTTAACCTTTTAGAAAAGGTCATCTCTTTTCTTCGCCAGTTCATGGCATATGTTTCTAATTATTTACGTATACATCAATGGGAAATTACAGGGTCTCAAAATAACCATCTCTGAAAAGTAAACAATCATCAAGTTTTTATGATTTTATCCTGGAAACCATTGTAGCTAATACCTTGAATCTACAGGGAAGCCGGTTGTTTTTGATGGCTTTCACCCTTGAGATGAGTCACAGAACTGCTTTATCTTCTGTAGTTGATGTACGGTAACTATCTTCATAGTGGGTTAATCTCGGTTGATTTCATGAAAGTACTATCAACAAATAATCCTTTGATTTGCTATGGGTGCCACGTTTTCTGGATGAAACTAAATGTGTACCTGGGAATATATTGCCTACGAAAATACAATAGTGCAATGTATTGAAAATCAGTGTAAACGATGATTTACAACAGTAAACAAACACAACAGCATCAACACTTGTTAGCTAGGATTGTCATGCAACGCGACAATGGTATACAAACTATATGAGGAATGCATGGTAACGAAAGAAATAAAAATAACCATCTTTACATAATCTACAACAGTTTATAGACCTGTTTATTCAAAAGTTCATAAACTCTCAAATACATGTAAACATGTTTACGAGAACTAGAAAACAATACGATATTTTGAAAAAAAGGTGTCTTACTATCATTTTCTGCTTGAAAAACAAAATGTATTTACTTAAAATAATCGACTTAAAATAAGAAAGCATAATAAAACAAAACATCGACAACAACAACAAAAACAACCAACAACATAAAAATGGGTACTTTTTTACATTTCTATTGAAGTGCTTTTTTAAATATCTTTTTTTTTTAAGGAATGGCTATTTTGACCCTGAAAATAAGATTCAGAAATTAAAAATAAGGAAAAAAAAAAACAATACAGCAACAACAAACCTTCCAATGAGTCGCAAAAATAATTGATCTGAAGAGAACAAATCATTGCTGTTCTGTATATTTATAGTGAGCTATATTTGCACTCAGGTTAAATCGTTTTTAGTAGTCATCCCTCCACATCAGCCATATATGGAACACAACTCTTAGGACATTGACATTTATATTTAAATATAGACTGAAAAAAAAAATGATGTTTCAAGAATGATTTCAGTTATTACAGTTTTGCTTACCGAATGCACGAGACCTTAAGTCTGAGATATGATAAAGTAGAAATGCTAGACTAAACATGGAACTCCAAGTTTTACGTGTCCCTCTGAGAGCGAGTGACGAGAGTCGGCGTTCAGCTGGATAGTTGGTTATGTGAGTATTGCACATCTTTGTCTCAGAGAGACGATAGAAGATGGTACAACAAGGGAGATAAACTCAATCCCAGTGGACGCTTTGCAACAATAGTCACATTACGGGGAAAACCACACACCTTTGGTTTTGCTGAAAGTTTTTTTTTTAATAATTTTTCTCATGACATTAATACAAGTCAGAAACGAAAACATCATAGCAGCCCTTATACGTATCTTTTAGTTCAAAATAAAATAAATATACGAGTATATTCTGTTCTTTTTTAAACGGGTATGCATTTTACGCAATATTGCTACCTGAAGTCGTACTATTTTATCAATTAATATAGAGAATTTCGTTCTCAGAAAGTACTTAAAATGTTTGAGAATTTTAAACAACAAACGTTTTAAATTGAGACGACGATCAAATCCAGACTGATGTGAAGGCCTGTGTCATGTAGAGCTGGGTATCACCAGCAAAAAAGTATCACGATGTATCACGATATTGTAGGCCAGATACGATGCAGTATCACGATACTTGACAACATATAAATAATGCAGTTCTGACATTGGCAAACTAATAGATTTCTGCTGTAAATTAGATTTCCACATCCAGGTTTCTATGATGATTAGGCACATGGAAAAATAGAAAAAAAATTAAGTTAATTTTTATTTTAAAAAATCTTATTCTATTTTGAAATCTAGTCTTCTAGTCAATCTAGTCAACAAAAAGCAACAACGACTTACGGAAATAGACACTTTATGCTTGAGATATAAGCGGCAGGCCAAGCGGCATTTACAATTTCGCTGGTTTACACCGAAATCTTTCGTCAATTGAAGCATCGCTTGAAAATCAATTCTTCAGGTAAGAGTCGCGATTCTGTATCTTCAGCCAGAAATGGCGATATATCGATGCATCGATGAAATCGACCCAGCTCTAGTGTCATGCTGGTACCACCCATGTGTTCATCGGCCATCAATCGACACTAGGTAGTCTCTACAATATGCCGGAGAGATCCAAAAGGCCAGGAAATGAAACCACGTGCCGGGTTCTCGTTCCGGAAGACACAGGAAAGCAGACATTTACTCTAACTGAACTGGATGATCGCTACAGGTTTGATAGTAAGATGAACATAATGTCAATTATTGTCCATTGTTAAAGTTTGGAGTTGTCAGCAAGACCCTAATCAATCTCGGATCCGTATGTTGTGTCAATACGTGAAAAAAAAAACCCCACAATTCCTTGTACTCATCAGGTGTTCTTACTGCGCCTGGAGGTATTCCTATTTATTTTTTTTCATGATGATGAATTAACGATAAGAATGCTACAACGTTTTGCCTCACCGGTATTGCTCTAATGCCCCGTATCCAAAGGTTTCATCATGTCAAATTCCAATCCTGTTGAGAACTCTGGATTAATGTACATTTTTTATATATTCATTCCTCTCTGGTTAATGAAAGCCTTTAAGCGGTACGGATCATTTGATAGTGTTATTTCTTGATCTTAATGTCCCTTAACACGACTGCGATCCTAAAATGCTTGGCATATATTATAAATCCGTAGGACGATGTTAATCTATACAGTAACAGAGTGAAACCATTTACAAAAAAAACCATAATTATACATACATAATTACTTTGGCTTTTGTGAGTTAGTTTTATTGGTAGTAGCAGTGTAGCATGTACTAGAAGCGGTAATAGAATCATGACAAAACTGTCAATACATATTATATGTAATAACTCACACTGACACAATTCTGTATAAATACAAATGTTCATTTTGTGTTTATATTACCCCACCAACTCTTCAGGCACAAGGTGTAGTTATCCAGCAGCTTCTCCACATTCCTGGTTTTATTTTTTCCAAACCACATGTTCGGTATTAAGGCATGATTTCCATTTGAAATGTTCACTTCAGCAGCATGTGTTTTAACTATAATATTTATGTGAATGGCACACCTTACGGTAATAAAGTTTAAATAGCGATCCGATTATGAGTTACGTTTTAAGAATACGTTAATACTGCGTATATACCAGGGAAGCTAGAGACCATGGATTGGAATTTAAAAGGACGGAAAACGTATATGAAATTTTCAGGAAATCTTATTTATTAATTTTAGCTGGTGTTATTAAAGATTACTGTATTCAATGGCACTCTTGCTATTTTTTTAATTTAAATGTATACATGATTTTGACATGATACCGACATTTATTAACACACCAATATTTTTCATCTTGACATGCTTATTGATTCTCATTATATCACAAAAATCGCGGATTCCAAAATTAAACTAGATTTTGTTTTAGTATTTAACTTGTTCCTGATATATATCCGAACTCCCGACCTCAACATCCAGTACCACCCTAAGATCCTTGCATGTCCAAATCGCGTATTGTATGGCACGCAGAACCAACAAACCTGCTCAGGTCTGAAGTGCTCACTTTATCAATAGACACTGCCTGTTCCAGTGGTGAACGTTCGCCAGTTTGCTGTATGTCGTTTTTTAGTTTCTAAGAGGCTCTTTAGAGTGATCCTAATTGTTGTTTGGCGGCCGAGATATTTATTGGAAATTGTTAAAATATTCACGTCAAGATTCCATTTATAGTTCAAGAATATGTACTTTTGTCGATTGTTAGTGTGCCTTGGCTTTTATATGTGATAGTTTATACCATTCCGTGGAAAGAAGTATATAACTAGAGCACCGCAAAGCGGATGCAGACGCACATCTATTTTTTTTGTCACATGAATTACTCGTAATTTTGTCCCATGAAGTTAAACACTTAAGTTATATTTCCTTCAGTAAGCATGTTCCAAAAAGCAAAACATACTTTTGGGTGGAACAAAGTGTTTATCCTGTGTTTGAATTACCTGTCAAAAATGCTTCTTTAAGGTTTATGCCATGTAATTCACTTCCGGCAAAGTCGACAAACACCGCTACGTCTAGGACCACTTAACCTCTACCAAGATAACCAAGGTACCCTAATGAGACATTAGGAAACCTTGGTTATCTCTGTGAAAGGCCATGAGGTCCGAAGTGTAGAGGAACCATTACAAGGGCTTTACCTTAATTGAAATAAGGTGAAAGGTGTAAAAAAAGTAACTTAGAAAAAAAGAGTGTGGGGGTGTATCCAAATCTTTGGAAAGTACCCACAAGCCAAACTAATTTTAAGATTAAGTGCTATCTGCTCAAGAATACTTTTATTAAGATTCAAATCAAAACATGCGATGGATACTGATATAATTGACTTTGATGGTACTTTCATGCAAACCTGACCTATTATCAAGTTGTGAAAGGCCACCAGTTTGCTTTTTATTCAAATCAATGCCTTGTAACTTGGTAATTTTGGAGGATTGGAGAGTATAATCAGTTACATGCAGTGGTAACTAAGAATCAGATGATTTTGGTAGTTATGGAAAAAAAGCTGACCAAAACATTTAACTTCTAAAACCAAGAAAACTGATATTTTCTAAGTGTGAAAGGGCCTTAATTCTTGCAAAAAGCAAGCTTGCAGCCTTAAGTCAACTGATGATGGTAAATACGTTTTTCAAGTTTCAAAGCAATAGCTTTGATACTTCCTGTGAAAAAGTTGACCTAAACATAAAACTTAACCAAGAAAATTGATATTTTTAAGTGTTAAATGGCCACAATTCTTGCAAAAAGCAAAATAGTGTTATGGTTCTTGCAGCCTTACGTGTTGAATAAGTGTCCCAAGTTTCAAAGCAATATTTTTGATAGTTCATGTGAAAAAATTGACATATTTTTAAATGTAAAAGGGCCATAATTCTTGTGAAAAAACAAAACAAACAAATATAGAGTTATGATTCCTGCAGCCTAGAGTCAACTGATAATGGAGAATAAGTGTTCCATGTTTCAAAGCAATAGACCATTTCACCAGGACCGGCAACAACCGGTATAATTCGGTAATTTAAACAGACCAATGAATGCTTAGGAATAAATCTCAAATGTATGCTTATTTCCATTTGAACAATTTGTGCCCATCAGCATATAGGTTAGGTTTTCGGGAATCGCTCGTTGATGTACACAGATTTACGCCTCATTTCGGGGTGAAATGGACTATAGCTTTGATACTTCATGTGAAATAGTTGACATAAACAAGACTAACTAAACTAAAACCAGTGTGAACGCCGTCGCCAACGCCGACGACGCTAGGGTGATAATAATAGCTCATCAGTTGGTTTTCTGCAACCACGCAAATAAATCGATTTCAAATATATTGTCATAAGTTATGAGAGCGTTTTATCGCAAGGTAAATCCTTGTCTTTCGTTATGTCGGAGAGGCGATTCTGAAGCATTCAAATCAAGTCTGTTGTACATTTTAATTTAAACTTATTAAAGGGGTCATTACTTTTAAATTTCTTGTTTCAAAAATACCTCAGATACAAGCTAACATTGGAAAAACCGCTTTTCTTCAGCAATGGTTGTTTGTTTTTACTTACATTTCCGAGAAAAATAGAGTAGGTAGGTCGGCTAAACTTTTTTTATTGTTAAATTTTTCAACTTTTATCTTATTTTTTGAGTATTTGACGAAAATCAGCGTTTAGCAACCGTAATAGCCCAAATGCTACGAAAAAAAGTTTAGGGTCGGTACAAAAAATATAGGGTCGTCGGTAAGGTGGAAACAAATAACTTTTTTTTTATAATGCCTTATGATCAAGCATGGCTTTACACTCAATATGATAATAACTTAGTACATTAACTAATCAGTCGGAAAAAACGCCCCTGCTCGTGTTAAGAGTTAACATGTAATTCTCCCAACTTCCCGTCCACACATGTATTCGTTTCTCGTGATATATCGCCTCTCCTGACCAGGTAAACCGAATCTGGCTCCCGTTTCGATCCTGGTTCCCCTTCTATTATAAACCATCTTAATCTAAACCAATCTCTGCAGGCTCTCACGTTAACTACGTGAAATAGATGAAGGCTAATGTTCTTATTAAAATTTTCGATCAGTTGCTGGAAGAAGGCACATGTTTTTCTGCCCCGATAGCCGCTCCGGTTGTCCATTTGTGAGATATCTCTCAGCGCGAGAGCTCACGGCACGCGCATTAGATCGGAACCATAATGAGGCTTTTACACATGTTTTGTGGTGAAAAAAAATCGCAACGCTGAAATATATGTCGGTTCTAAAATAGCTTCGCGTTTCAAGTATAATAGGATCAGTAAACACACTGGGCCGAGAAACAGAAAACAAATGTTATAAGTAGTTTCGGATTTGATTTTATGCAGCAAGAAGAAGCTAGCTGGTTTAAAGAGATGGGGCAAAGGATCGCTAAAAGAAGAGCAGACAGGGGAGTTAATTTGTATAATCAGCAAAATTATGGCGATGCGCTTTTGGAATTGAGCGAAGCTTGTAAAAAGTTTGAAAAAGATGAAGATAAATTTGGCGTCCTTAACTATTTGTGCCTGGCCAATCTGGAGCTTGGTCGATATCACGACGTCTTGACATGTGCAAAGCAACAGTCTGTGATCAGTGAACATCTAGATGGTATAAGGTTTAAATCGGAAGCCATTTTCAACACTGCAAGGGCCTATGAAAGACTTGGTGACTACAACACATCCATAGCGCTTTGCTTAAAAAGTTTACAAAACTCTGCAGAGAAAACGTTTCTGTATGGCTATGCTCATTTGTGTCTTGCAAACAGCTACTATGGATTAAGTGACTCCCGGAAATGTTTGAGGCATTTCGACAAAGCTAGCCATGTTGCCCGGGTACTGTGTGACAATGTTCTGGAATGTAGAGTATATATGGGACTCGGACAGTTGTTTCTTGGACTATGTGACTACGTAACGGCCCTCCAACATTTTGTTCGTGCCTCAGAGATCGCTCGTCAGTTTTCTGCTGACAATCCCTGTGTGAAGTTTCAGAGAAGGGTCTCAGTCGAGATGGCGGTGGTATACGGAAAGCTGGGCAGGCTGGGCGAGGCACTAGAGATGTGCGAGGTAATCAGGGTGGGGAGTGTGGGTGGGGCACCAAGACAGCTATGGGTCAGCAGCAGCGTTCCAGCTTGACTTTATTTCCTACTATATATTCAGTCAATACTTAAGATTCTCAATTTTTAGATAACTATTATTTGATAATTTTTAAAGGAATTAATAAAATCATAATGACATTTGATATATATTTTTTTATTACGCATATTCCGAAATAATAGATATATTAACAAATTGAATAAAAAGTAATTTAATTTGAAAATGTTAATTTCATGACCCCGAGTCTAAAGCATGAACCTGTGGGATAAATCATTTCGATTCTCGCTTTATGTAAAAATAAATTAGTACTAGTAACATTTGAAGATATATCAAGTTCTTATTTGTGGATCTAGGATCCCGAGGTAAATGGTCCTGCCAGTATGAAATGCCTTAAGGTAGTGGCACCCTAATGCATGAATTTTGAAATTCTGGTTTCTTAGTGTTTTTATATTCTATATACATTTAAAGAAAGCATTTTGAGCAATATAGGAAATTTCTAACCACAGACTGTAAAAAATTAATGATTTTAGTCTATGTAAACCTGTATTGAAATGCTTTCGCAAATTGTGTAGGGGTATACGTATAAAAACTTGATGTATTCGTAGGATAATTGAAGGAATGAAATATAAGTGCTATAGGTTTAATGATTAAAACACATCCAAGTACGACGACCAGACATAAATCCGATGAACCAAGAAACAACCCTAGCGCGTGACTACCCGCACGCACGTGCTAAGTGAATCCATGTTACATTTTTTTTTTACTTCAAAACGATTATAGGCACTGTTTCATTAGTTTAGCCTTACACACAATACAAACTTCACATATTTGAACAAGGTTTAGGGATTTTTTTCTGGCTGACTAGAGTCATGTTTTATTCAAATGGAATTTTGGTCGTTACAAGGGATGATGGGCTAGGGAAACGCCTTCCAGTTGTATGTATCGTACACAATTGCGAACATTATTCATTGTCCACTTTTGTTTCTTTGTTGTAAGTAGTTGTAAGTAACTACATGTATACAAGTTTCGTCTACAGAACACATTCAGACTGTAAAGTGTAGGAACCTACATGCAACCACTCCTAAGAAGATATGTATTTTTTTAATATTATTTCTGGTAGACTGCATTCTGCTATATACATGTAAAATATTTGTTTATTGAGTGTTACAAACGTATTGAAGCCGTTGTATCAGAAAAAGGGACACCATTATCATTTTTGAAACCAGATTTCATATTACATCTACAATATTTTGCAACCTTTAAAAAAACAAGATAAAAGAAATTGTGTGACGTATGCCAGTGAAGTGCTGCAGTTCACGCACCTCTGGCATGTATGTGTCCTTAGTTAATCTAATATGAATATGGCAAATAAAATTATTTCGTTCGGCCCTCAAAGCTACAAGATCCATTTGATAAAGAATCAATAAAACGAGATTTTTTTTAAACTTTGCATGATAATAGAAAAACCACACTAGAAACAAATTAATTGGATAACAATGAGGGTCTTCATGCTACTTTTTGAGTTATAATCCCCTGAAATTGAATTTGTAGGTTGTGTTTTTCATTTTCAAGGGCAGATAACTCATTATTATAGGCTAGCAGCACCTCAATCAATTTCAACTCGATGTTTGGCATTATATTCCCTGTCACTGTGTAAAAATTGTAGACCTTTTATGCAACAGATTTTATACTATAGTCGTATACGAGAATATATAGAATTTTTTTTTTTTTTTTTCAAGAAAAACGCCAGCTGGCTTGCGGTAGGTCGGTAGTTCTACCCGGATGCCTCCGTGCATTCGGGGTCTTCCTCTACCTGTAATTAGCTGGACGTCGATATATGACTGAAATACTGTCGAAGTGACGGTAAACTCAAATAGTCAAGTCAAGAAAAACGCAGTATGTCTATTTGCTGACACATTGTGAGAAATCAATTGAATGGAATTGTTTTAAACTTTGCATAATGACTAGAAGTGAAACAACAAACAATAATGTGAAATAAAATAAGGTATCGATAGGCTTGATTTTGAATTATCTTCCTTTGGAAATGATAGAAAAGAGCAAAAAACTCACATTCATGGTCAGATAACTCAGACCCCCAATTTTTATCACATAAATTTGTTTCTAGTGTGATTCTTTATAATCATGCCAAGTTTAAAAAAATCTGTTCGCTAGATTTGATTTTCCTTCGTTAGGAACTGCTAAACTGCTATTGTGAAATACGCCATTAAATAATTTGGTTGTTTTGGAAGCTTCTTGCAGTTATAGCTGTGTAAAAGACGAATTTCTGGAATAACCGATCTCAGAAGAATCTAGAATTATTTCTTTCACTTAATATCACTAATAGAGTCAACACGAACAATTATGGATCCTTAGGATAAATATGATAATTGTTACATATGATACAGTCTCCAGCCCTAAGGAGGCCTCTGTGGAAAATTGGACTGTAATTCGATACAACTGAATGTCAAAAATGTTGAAAATCTCAATTAGCTGAGCGACGCAGTAATCTAATTTTCTAAGATACAGGGAGCAATGTGTAAGTGAAGATTGAGCGTTCTTGTTCGTCTGGAAGACGAATGTGTGTTATCCCTTCATCCACTTCTTGTAAACAATTTACGAGATTACATAACAAATTTGACATGATGCGTTTACCTTGATATAGGCATGATTTACGTTACTGAAGTACTTTCAAAACTTTATGCCCTGAAATCTTGCTGGTATGTCTGTGTTTCTTTTTCTCTTATTTTTGTAGGTTTGATTATTAACAAGGTCATACATTCAAAATTCTAAATGAACTCTTGCTAGAAATTCACCACATTACATAGTGCTTTAAGTGATACATAAAACGTAATTTTAAGAAATAGAAATTTATGTATCAAGGTAATGGAGTGTCTTAAGAATTGAAGTTTAATCAGTGCTAAGAATTGTTGGTATGCACTGTCAGTTTTCTATAGAGCTATTTATAGTGTGAAACTGACCAGTACAACGGCATATATTGTGTATATCTTGTGATTAGAATTCTATCTGGTTAGAAAAATATGATGGTATGATGAAAACTGCACTTTTTTCCAAATCAGTTAACCAACATTTAATGTAGGTATCACCTTCCTTTGATGATGATAATAAAAGGTATCCCAAAAGAATATTGGCAATTATCAGCGATACGTGTGTATTCATAGAAACTATGTTTTGTTTTATGTAGCTCTTTACCCTGCTTCATGCGTCGGAGTATTTGGAAGAGGTAAGCAAAGTAGGGTTGGTGCTAAACTAATTATAAATCAGTAACTTTAACAGAGGTAGTCAAGATGTATTCCATCTAATCATTTGATATGATATTTTTATATCATTCCCTGCCATTACGGTGGAACGTTTAAACCCAACAAACAAACAAACAAACCCACCCATTAAGATTAAAACAGCCTAACAGCCGTCAAATTTTCCAAAAGCGTATTTAAATCATTTTTGATATTGGATCTATTCCTCTATGACAGTGAGTATCTACAGAATTTTTCATTCATTTAATGAAAGTTAGTATCCATGTGGCCTGGGTCAAACTTGGAAAGGTCTAGTGCCAAACTTATTTTACAGTGACGTTTCAGCTTTGCATTTCATTTTCATGTACGACGGACCCTCGTAAACTGCACTTTGAAGATGAACTCTTGAAATAATTGCCGTAAAATACACAGGGGGGCAAAAATAGATCCAGTATAATCAGCTTTACAACCGTGAAATACAGGAGCATAAAAACAGACCGGTCTCCCTCTCTCTCGGAGAGACTGATTCCCACCCCTGTACCTGGGATGATTGACGGTCGACAGGAGAGCCAACAAGTTAACAGATAACTATATTGTGTTTCAAGGACGGAATCCAAATGAAGTTGGCACATCGAATCATTGCCTAGATGGAAAGTTTTTCTTGGCAATAAGTACAATATCAATGTTTAATTCGCAATGGGAAACCTTTAAATCATAACAGAAAACCCTGAGTCGCTGGGAATATCTTTTCCTGTATGTTGCTTTTCCTCTAGTGTGCGGTCGATTCTTTAAAGGTTCCGTCTTACATTGATATACTGAATTATAATCATTTAACCAAATGCTTACTAAAGCAATTTCAATGTTATGTAGATTCTGTGAATTGGATTTTTATTTGCTATAATATTATTGGAAAGTATCCGTTTTTATAGTAATTACTCACATTTTTTTAAGAATCTATTTGGGTTATGATTTCGTTTATGGTCCCCGTTAAAGAACCATCCCTAGCTGACATTACAATGCTAATATTGTTACATCAGTTATATTAATAAGTCAGTAAATATATAATTCAATAGCTATAAATAACTACCTAATTTAATTAGAATTTTGATTTACTTGTGAACTCCTCATTATTTATAATTAAACATAGACATATATTGATCAGGATCCTCATTTATTACAATGGGATAAGTATAACAGTTACAACAACACGGTGCATAACCATACCGGCGGTCTCTCTGTAGAAATCGCTATACCGGCGGTCTCTCTGTAGAAATCGCTATTCCGGCGGTCTCTCTGTAGAAATCGCTATATTGGCAGTCTCTCTGCGTTCGTGACGGTCATTCTCTGCTATAAACACAAACTGACGATGGACAGAGGGCAAAAAAAAAAGATCAATGGTCACTTTTAACAGGTGAGTTGCTCAATATTAAGTTATGCACGGAATATTAGAGTATATTTACTATGTATATGCTTGTCCTCATTTCAATTATCAGCGACTCGACCATAAAATGAACACCGTACGCATACTTTTGGTTATATTCTTCAAGAAAATACCAATAAATAGGTCGTTATTTATGTAATTTTTTATACCACCCTACTTTCGGTTTTGTTGGTGCACGGGAGGTCTCTCTGCATATCACATTTTGAAGAACAGGCAGACTCTCTGCATTTACCACAGACAGGCTCCCTGCATTTTTCCAGCGATTGTATTTTTAAAGCATACTGCTAGCGTACTTTGTATTTTATTGTTGTGAAGTAACATGTTCATGCTTCTTGCCCTCCGTTTGTTCCAAAATACACCATTCAGTCTCTCCTATGCAAGAAGCAGGATGTGGTGAAATACGTCAACAAGTTATTACTCAGCCGATTAGTATAAACACTCTGTGGCTGCAAATAAGGTGTTTCTTCCTCGCATGTATATTGTTCATTGTGAAATCATTGCTTTGGCTGAATGCTCCAAAGAAGAATAACGCTAGCTCCTCGTGTGCTTAAAATTAATGGACTTATTGATACATCATTTTTATTTATATTTGAGTTTTTTGAAGGAACATGTAAATATGACACTTATTTCTTTGGCACGCGTTTAGGACTGAGCGATTCAATTAAAAATATGATAATGATTGTAATAACAAGTACTCTAGAGGAAATATATCTTTCATATATTTATCGACAAAATGAGCCAAGATAGTAAAAAAAAGTAACACATATGTAGCAAACACGGCCCGGCCCGGAATCGAACCCGGTCCGCCGGCGTGATAGACCAATGCTCTAACCACTGAGCCAAAGAGTCGACTCCCCGACGCAGTTGTCAGAGATTGTATTTGTACCCGTAACGACGCATCGTCACATTACTTCCCCCTCCGAGAAGTCTCGACCCGAGACTTGGCCTGGGAAACACGTGGATAAGGCAACTCCAGTATGGCAGTTGACAATATCCCACCGCTGCCACCAAATGTAACAAACACGGCCCGGCCCGGAATCGAACCCGGCGGACAGGAATCGAACCCGGTCCGCCGGCGTGATAGACCAATGCTCTAACCACTGAGCCAAAGAGTCGACTCCCTGACGCAGTTGTCAGAGATTGTATTTGTACCCGTAACGACGCATCGTCACACATACATACTTATATTAGATTTGTATCTGACTACGAAAAAATACAAATTTCATATAATGTACGAAAGTGAAAACACATTTAGGGGTAAAGAACAATGAAATTATTCCTTTTCCAAAAACAGTAAGAGAATCATCATGGCTTGCAGAATGCATGTCTGTGGCAAATGCAGAGAGTCTGCCTGTACTTCAAAAGGTGGTGTGCAGAGAGACCTCCCGTGCACCAACAAAACCGAAAGTAGGGGGCGGGGATTAAGAAATGTAGATAAATATCGACGGTCACCAATTTATCGATGTTTTCCTGAAAGATATACCCAAAAGTATACCCACGGTGTTCATGTTATGGACGTAATCAAAGTAATAACTCGTGCCGAGATTGTGTTCCATGTTGGTACATCACTAAACTGTTTGTCCGAGTTTCGGAGCGCAGTCGCTGATAATTGAAATGTTTACACGCATATGCATAGTAAATATACTCTAATATTCCTTACACTACTTAATATTGAGCATCTCACCTGTTAAAAGTGACCATTGATCTCTTTATTTGCCCTCTGCCCATCGTGTGTTTGTGTTTATGGCAGAGAATGACCGTCGCGAACGCAGAGAGCCTGTCGATATAGCGATTTCTGCAGAGAGACCGCCGATATGATTATGCACCGTGAACAAGGATTTGTAAAATAAAGTCTGTGTTGTACTTTAAATGTATGCTGCTATTTATTAATTTTTACTTTTCCATGAAAATGATTTAAGATAATCAAAAGTGACAAAACTCTAAAACAACGAATTCACAGATCAAAATTATACCAAATTTGTATCATCTGCAAATATAAGGGACTTTTAATAATTCTGTTACTGTGATTCTTCGTGACACATTATGAATCTCACCCGTAATCAGTTTACTTCAACTCTTCGATGTTTTTCTTTGACGGATCAACTGGACACATCCTGCAAACACGGTGAAATGCCACTGGCCAGCGCACTACAAATATAAATTGCCCCACATCGCTACATTTTAACGTCATATTGGTGGGTTTACAGCAGTATATGTTGTTTTTTTAAGTTTTATGTTTGAATCATTTGAAGTAAATACAGTTAAGCTATCTGTTTTGTATGGTGGCATATTTCTGCCAGCCACTTATCCACTTAGCTATATCGAAACTTTTCTGAAAAATTGTCACATATTCAGTTATTATCTGGCAAGTAGAAATTTTTCAAGTTATCCACTTACAGTCTGTTGTTAACCCCAATAATGCCATACATTTCTACTCCTTATTTTAAGTGAATATATGGCTGGCAGTAGTGGGCACTAACAGGCAGTTTTGTCCTGTTAAGATACCTAAGAGGATTACACGAAAGTTTTCTACTTGCCAGATACTAACTGAATAAGTTACAATTTTTCAGAAAAGTTTCGACATAGCTAAGTGGGTAAGTGGCTGGCAGAAATATGCCACCATAGTTTTGTTTCTACATGTATTTATTCACACTACTGTTCTTAAAATGGCACCCACTGATATAACGTCAATGCTTTTTATTCTTTTCGGACGGCCACTCGGCATGATATATAAACTCTCATACAATCATTGGTTTGATGTCGTTGTTCAGGATTATAAAATCATACTGGAACTTAAAATGACGTCCTTACTTAGAATTCATATAACGACAACACAATGGGTGGTTTACTTGTTTACTTATGCCATGGCTTTCATCCCTATATATTGTAAGGAAAAAATCAGTTTTCTAGTTGTGTGTGACAATCGTAGCTAATATTTTGGTACTACTTCTATTACAGGAGGCAATGAAACAGGCTCTCACCCACGGGGACAGGATGGTCCAGGCACGTTGTCTGCTCAACTTTGCCGAGATACACAGGGAGCGACAGAATTTTATGGCAAGTATACCATACTGTTTGACGTTGATTTTTACAGTAGTGGTTGGTATGCAGGTTTGACCCCATTTAGTCTCCAGTTAATGGAAGTTTGAATACCGAGCTTGAAGTGAATACCATTCCAGCTGGGAATTGGATTTTCAAAATATCTTCAGCTGACGGCAAAAATGTTGAACCAACTAGAAAATTCAAAAGTCAAATAACAAACTTGCTGGGAATTGGGTATACAAAATACATGCACGCAACTCGTGAGAATAAAAATTTCTTAGTAAATTCAATGGAATAAAATTTGCCTCTTTCACAAAAATATATATATTATCTATGTATTTCTTTATATTTCTTCACCGGTGTCAGTTTAAGTTATTGTTTCTCCTTGTAGCGCGCCTACCCTCGATACCAGTCTGCTTATGCAATCAGCATGGAGACCGGGGACAAGAAATGTCAGCTGGACGTACTGGCGGGAATGGCTACGTGTGCTTTCGCTGCTCAGGACCTCGAACAGGTATCGTCGAGGCGTCCAGACACAATAATGACTGACGTCAAGCGTATCTCCATGACACAATCATGACTGACATCCAGCGTATCTGCATGACACAATCATGACTGACATCCAGCGTATCTGCATGACACAATCATGACTGACATCCAGGCGTATCTGCATGACACAATCATGGCTGACATCCAGGCGTATCTGCATAACACAATCATATCTGACGTCCAGCATATCTGCATGACACAACCATATCTGACGTCCAGCGTATCTGCATGACACAACCATATCTGACGTCCAGCATATCTGCATAACACAACCATATCTGACGTCCAGCATATCTGCATGACACAACCATATCTGACGTCCAGCATATCTGCATGACACAACCATATCTGACGTCCAGCATATCTGCATGACACAACCATATCTGACGTCCAGCATATCTGCATAACACAACCATATCTGACGTCCAGCATATCTGCATGACACAATCATGACTGACATCCAGGCGTATCTGCATGACACAACCATATCTGACGTCTAGCGTATCTGCATGACACAATCATGACTGACATCCAGGCGTATCTGCATGACACAACCATATCTGACGTCCAGCATATCTGCATGACACAATCATGACTGACATCCAGGCGTATCTGCATGACACAACCATATCTGACGTCCAGCGTATCTGCATGACACAACCATATCTGACGTCCAGCGTATCTGCATGACACAATCATGGCTGACATCCAGGCGTATCTGCATGACACAATCATGACTGACATCCAGGCGTATCTGCATGACACAACCATATCTGACGTCCAGCATATCTGCATGTCACAAGCATGACTGAAGTCCACCCATAATGCATGAGACACTAATTACTGACATTCAGGCATATCTGCATGACAAATCATAACTGACATCCAGGCGTTTCTGCATGACACAATCATGACTGACATCCAGGCGTATCTGCATGACACAATCATGACTGACGTCCAGTGTATCTGCATGACACAATCATAACTGACATCCAGGTGTTTCTGCATGACAAAATCATGACTGACGTATCATATGGACTAGAAACCAGACCGACAAACTGACAGAAGTTGTTTTGTTCTGTTCTGACCAACTGCTGGTATGTAGAGAAGGTGTAATAAGCAAGTCGCTTGATATATCTACATTTCAACTATAGTTATAAGCGTGTTTTAAATTACCACTTCAATTTTAAGGTAGCAATTGTTGTAGCATTGGAAGTAATGTCATGATCAAAATTTCGCGAACACTGCATTCTTAATTTATAATCATATTTAGATTTTGAAATAAGTGCATTTTAAAGACACTGTAAAATGTTATGTTTAGTTAACAGATATTTCTAGAATGTATTCCTTGTTATTTGATTTGGTATTGAGACGAGGGCTTCTTAATTTGGAATGAATTTATCACCTGACTGCGATTGTACATTGTAAGTGTCTACCAAGATTTACAAATTATTTGGATCATTGGTATTTCAAAATATTAAACTAACAACAAAATCTATTACATGTTAAACCATTCAGACACTTATCATCAAGCTGGTTACCACGGCCGAGTATCTTTTTTAAAGATACTTCTTGTTATTAATAACTTGTCATTGAACGCTATTTAAATACCACTGTGTAACAACGCAGTAGCATTAGAATAGAACCAATATGCAGAAAGAACGCAATTAAATTATTGAAAGCTCTCAAAGAATTTGGTTCGGAATGTTAAGTTGGATATAGAACAATCAGATAATTTAACAAGGGGCGAACCAATATCAGTAGTTTGAGGTCCGCATCTGTGACATATCTTGAAAAAATGGAATTTTGGTAAAGCTGATGAACCCAGACAGAGGGTATAACTGGTATGAAAGTGCTTGGAGTGGACATTCTTGGCTGCACTCTGAATACTGGGATGTTTTGTTTTCAGGCGGTGGACCTGAATGAGAAAGCCTTGAAACTCTCTCAGGAAATAGGATGTAAGGTAAGTTATAAAGGAGAATCTATGCTTATGTAAAATGAATTGAAGATTCTATAAAAGAACTGATACCTAAATTAATTAGAGTCATACTGGCATTAAAAATTTAACAGATAACTGAGTGTACGTAAGTAACGCAGTTGCATTTAATAACACTTTTATAGTACATGATGGTCATACTAAAGAAAAATGGCAACCAATAAACTCACAAAATGATCAAATATAGAGATTCTGTCGAAAGTAGTTATAGAAAATTCAAAGCCAACCTATTCATTCAAATTTTCACGGTATCTAAAAAATGAAGTTACCTGAATGCCTAGCTCGATATCATATGATCATGTTTTATTTTGGTGCATACTAAGAATATCTTTTGGACAATGCAGACATTGTGTGTAAACCATTTGTCCTTGATAATTCTCCTGTGTAAAATCATTTTACTAAACCGTGATTTCA
>JAIFHC010000712.1:47500-50000 GCA_021229015.1 Solen grandis | reverse complement strand
AATACATCTCATCTCGAGTTGATACATATACAATCTTAACATTTTCGCGCGCGCGCGCTACGCACTCTTGAATATATTAAATTGAATCACTTCTCGATGAAATATTTTCCATTTTCACTCAAAAAAACACATTTCCTCTATGTATTAATCATACAGTGAAACCTATGTCCCTATATGGACATCCTGTTGACGTACTCCCTATAATATAAATTTAATAACAGGAAACACATAATTAACGCTCTTAAGCATCGTCATATCGATGCATAAATATTACATAAGTAGAACATATAGTTGTGTGCATTTGCATTAGAAAAAACTGATGTCTGAAAGGCAATATACAAGTTTCAAGCAAAATTATTAACTTGTTTTAAGTCTGTCATTTATAAAATATGTACCCTTAAACACCCAGAGGAGAAAAGTACATTTATGCATTTTGCCTCATAAAATCAAATTACCGTAAAGCAGATTTATTATTACCTAAGTAATCCGAAGATGTGTCTGATAAGAATGGTGTAGCCATAATATACATAATTCAAGGAATTTACAATTACCTTACAGCGGTATTGTCATGGTATTGGTAAATAATTTACGCATCACGCGGCATGAATATTGACTGCGTGTCAATTATGTCTGCAGTTAATGTCATTTCATTTTTGAGATAATATAGTTTGTAGTTTTGCCAGTTTACTGAACTGGAAGACTAATTTTCTTTATTTTCAATAATTTAAAATTTTGATAACTGTTGAGATGTTCAAACAAAAACACGTTTTTTCCAACTCACTCATTATTGAAAAACATATAATTTTACGTTACATATAAACATAATATTGTTTATAATTATTCGAAAATACTTTGAGAAAATACTTTGATACCATAGCACAGATTCTTACTAAATGTTTGACCACTATTTCGCCTGTCCGGGCTGTTTTTATTTTTAATCTTTGAAAAAAATGTGTAGGCATGTGCCTACTGTGCCTATAGGAAGCTATACCAATGTTTTTATGCAAATTCTCAATAAAAATGCAGTTTTAGTTAAAAAAGCAAACAACTATGATTTGCATTTAAGAATTTTCCTACATCAGTGGATTTCATCTAAAAAAATAAAGAAAATATCTCCTGATTGCATTTTACAACTGTAATTAGTAAAAAGTATTGCAAGTGAATGGAAATCAACAAAGAAAGACACTGAGGAAGATGAAAGAATTGAAACGAAAGTTGAATAATTTTTCATCCCACCTGTTGCAAACTTTCCAACAAAAAAGAAACCAAACAGAAAATCTGTTACCCACCACCGGCTTCTTACAAGCGTAGATGTCATAAACGAGAAACTTAGAGTTGAATATATAAAGGTTGAAAAGGAGAAAAAGAAGCAAGCCAGGACCGAACGAAAATCTAAACCTAGTAAACGAATTAAAACAGAAAAGAGTTGGAAAAAAAATGATTGATTGATTGCTGTTGCTTAATATAATGAAAGACCACCAAGAACTGTTGCATACTTACGAAGATCTGACACAGCTATCATAGCAAACATTTTTTTGCTTTGAAATAATAGGATAAATAGAATACTAAGTAAGTGTTGAATAAAGATACGTTTATCCTGCTTGGCTTAGAAAATATAAAACGCTCGCCAAGGCTCATGGTTTATTTTTTATCTCTTCAGATGAAATCCACTGATGTAAAAAAAAATCTTAAAATGTAAAAATATAATGAAAAACATAACATGTTTGCATCTTTTAATTAAAACTTCATTTTTATTGAGAATTTGAAGAAAAAAAATAGAATGTGAGTTTTTGCAACTTCAAAAGTTGGCAAATATACAAGTTTGTATATTGTCTAACACAAAAGAATCTTAAAATTTGGGTGTATCCCTTAACATCCAACATGAAAGAAATGAAAATAAGGAAATGACCAAATCGGTGTCGTCAATGCGCAACATTTCACACTTCATCCGAACAGTACATGTGCCGAATGAACCACATAGGAGAGAACAACATCACAGCATACTACCTGTACATGTCCGCATATTAATGAACAGGATGTAATACTAATCAGCCAATCACAATGTCAAGTGGACATAACAGAAGGACAACGGCACCACACAGCAAGTCAAGTGAAGATAACAGGACAACTGCACCACACAGCAAGTCAAGTGGACATCAGGAAGGACAACGCAACACACAGCAAGTCAAGTGGAATAACAGAAGACAACTGCACCACACAGCAAGTCAAGTGGACATCACGGAAGGACAACTGCACCACACAGCAAGTCAAGTGGAGATAACAGAAGGACAACTGCACCACACAGCAAGTCAAGCGGACATCACAGAAGGACAACTGCACCACACAGCAAGTCAACTGAACATCACAGAAGGACAACTGCACCACACAGCAAGCCAAGTGGACATCACAGAATGAAAACTGCATCACACAGCAAGCCAAGTGGACATCACAGAAGGACAACTGCACCACAAAGCAAGTCAATTGAACATCACAGAAGGAA
>JAIFHC010000712.1:0-45000 GCA_021229015.1 Solen grandis | reverse complement strand
CTCTCTCTTTGTGTGTGTGTTCCCACTTCACCGGGAAAGTTGGGTTATATAGATGTGCTCTTGTCCATCCGTCTGTTGCAAAATCTTTTGCAAAGAGTCATCATGTTTAGCGGCATGGGACATAGGAAATATAACACCCACCACCCAAATGAAGTGGGATCATAAATAGACACAATTTATTTAAATGCATTTACCGCTAAAATTGGGGCCCGATGAAACACTGAAGACAAAATAATATCAACTATAACTATCACGGAATGAGTGAATGTGATAAGTGCCCCCGCATACCGCTTTGGAAGAGAAAGAAGAAAGAATATTTCTTGACAGAGTTATCTGCCCTTGTCAGCTGGTTGGTGATATCATTCCAAGTGTAGGATGTGATTCCTATATTGCCCCCCACTCCCATGCACAATAATAAGGAGATATTGAAACATTGACAACTGCAATTCCATCACTTGTAGTTTCCTATAAATATTCACATGCATGTTAGTGTATCATTTTCCACGCTAGTTATATGCAGCGCGGTGCAAAGTTAGGTCTCGGTTTCGAATCTAGCTGGGGAAATTTTGGAATGGTAAATCTTAGACAATTAGCTAATTAAAGATAAATAAAAAAAAATGTAATAAATAAATGAAAGTAAAGCAAAGCACCTAGCACTTTGCCCGTGGGAGTGGCGGGCTGACCTAGTGGAATTTTTAACATTTTTTCTTTCTTTTTCTTTTTAGTCTAATATTCAACGTAGAGAATGGCAAGTTGTCAAAATCCCCACATGCTCGCAGAAGTCTTTTTTGATAGTTGCACATGTTAGAAAAGATAATTGATTTTTTTTCCTTGGTACATTACATGAATGAAGCATCGCATTCATTCATGTAATGTACCAAGGAAAGAAATACTTCATAATAATACAATTTTTATGAAAAAGAAAATATGAAATAACATTGGCAAATATATGCTGTAAAATAACAGTTAAACGCATTAAAAATGTTTATCAAATGACGCAATTTAGTACTTTGGATGGATGTCAAAATACTCTCATTGTTTACATTTTGCATTGGCGTGTATTCACGAAGACGGCCAGTGTAAAGGCAGCAGAAATAAGTAACTTAACAACCAACATCACAGTGAGACTCTTTTATTCCAGACAATGACCGCCAGCTACACGAACTGGGTATGAAGCTGAAGGCCGTGATTTCGAACCCCTCTTATGGCGAGGTCCATTTCTCTAGACCGGCCACGCCAAAAACCTCGGCTCAAGACCCCGGGGACACAGCAGACAGTATGTGTTGTTGCTTTATTGCTATTTTTTTTTTCACAGTCGAAAGTATTCCTCTCGCAATTGATCACTGTCGCAAATTTATATGAAATAAGGCGGAAACATCGTAAGTTCTTTTCAGTAATGGACTAGACTAGACTATTTGAGTTTACCGTCGCTTCGACAGTATTTCTGTCACATAGCGACGTCCAGCTAATTACAGGTGGAGGAAGACCCCGAATGCACGGAGGCATCCTGGTAGAACCACCGACCTACCGCAAGCCAGCTGGAAGGCTTCCTCACATGAATATCCGAATGACCCTGCCGAGATTCGAACCCACGCGGTGAGGGGCTGAGTGAGTGTCAGCGACTTTACCCTCTCAGCCACGGAGGCCCCTATTTAAATATGTACATGTTTTCAGTATGGACTGGCTTCCAATTGTCTGACATGGAGTAAAACAAAGCTGTGACCATGAGGAACAAGTTAAAATTGTTGAGAAAAAAAAATCCCGTAATAGAATTGCATAATTAGACAATTCCATTTTGACAAATTTAATTTTTGTTCGAGCTCTAATGGGGAATATGAAATGTTCGGAAAATCCGACTTTTCCCTGTAATGTAACCTATGCCATCTCATAGGACAACCCTCGGACCAGACATGGTGTTCGAAAAATCGAATTTCTGTATAATGCGGTTTTTTTGGGGTTTTTTTTTAACTCTAGTACTTTCATAAGTATTCAAAATCCCACTGGTACTCGTCTCCTGCCTTTATTTATCTATACTCTTCTTTATAACGCATAATTTCAAAATCTAATTTCAAAAAGGTCCCCGCCTTTTGAACGGGTTGCCTATAGAATAAGATGAACTGGAAATCAATCTTATCTTCTAGGATACAGAGTAATGTACCTTCTGGTGAAAATGGAGCAGCAACAAGAGCACGTGCGGCACGTGATTGAAACACTGAAGAGCGCAAACGCTTCGCAATCTCGTGTTAACGTCATGAACGACATCAAAACAGCCATGTCACAGATGAACGCCTATCTCATCGGCGTTCGTGACAACGATCCCGTTACCATGGGAACTATAGGGCACAAGGCTGACATTGACGAGTTTCTGTCGGCTGTGGAGCAGATCTGCGAGGCTTCAGCGAAGATTCCAGTAGAGGGCAGTGATGATGTCGCAGCTCTTGATAAAATGATGCAAGTCATTCTAGTCAGGAATGGAAAGGTATTGATCTCTGCCTGTTACATGACTGGATTGTTTTGAAAATAACATGCATTTATTTCTATTAGTCACTCAGACTATTTAACAACTAAACGGTCCTCACTTATACAGCAAACTCGGATAAAACGTACACTCGATTATAGGGAACACTTCCGCTACGTCCGAGTTCTTTACTTTTTACTAAAAATATACTCGCTTATTACGTAAAGCCATTAGCCCTTTCCACTGAAAATCGATTCAATCTTCGCCGAGACAGGTTTTCACTCCTTACCTGTCTAATTTCTAATTGCTTGGCATGTAGACACAGACATATCAGATAATTAGTTCTTTTGTTTGTCCACACAGTAGTTGTCACCGTCATCGGAAATTTTTGTATTGTGCATTCAGAACAGAACTTTATTTCATCCAAGTACAATAATGTACAATATGGAAAAATGTTAAAGAAACTAAATACAGTACAAAACATTTGTTCCGGTTGGGGATAACATGGGCATCTTGTTAAACACATTTGAGAGAGATATAACAACAACAAATAATCAGTGAAGATAGACAGATGTATCTTTGTAAGAGAACAAGGGAGAAAATGTATAGAAAAAGACTTAACATATTTAGAGGTGAGCATAAAGTTTGCGTTGTGACAGACAGCAAGGGTGCAATTTACAGAGAAGTATCTAAGTATATAATTTCAAAATGAGTCCTAGACAATGTTCGAAAAATAATGTTTATGTATATATATAATTGTTAAACTGTATAGTATTGTTAGCTCAACCTGAGCACTTGTGCTCAGGGTGAGCTTTTGTGACCGCTTTTTGTCCGTCGTCCGTCGTGCGTCGTCCGTCGTCAACAATTGCTTGTGAACACTCTAGAGGCCACAATTTTCATGAAACTTGGTCAGAATATTTGTCTACATGATATCTCTGGTGAGTTCGAAATTGGGTCATGTGGGGTCAAAAACTAGGTTACAAGGTCAAATCTTAGAAAAACCGTGTGAACACTCTATTGGCCACAGTTTAAGCCCAATCTTCATTAGATTTGGTCAGGATGTTTGTCTACATGATATCTTGAATGAGTTCGAAAATGGGTCACATTGGCCAAAAACTAGGTCACCTGGTCAAATCTTAGAAAAGCCTTGTGAACAATCTAGAGGCCACAGCTTTGGTCCAATCTTTATGATAGTTGGTCAGAGTGTTTGTCTTCGTGATATTTTGGATGAGTTCGAAATTGGGTCACATGGGGTAAAAAACTATGTCACCAGGTCAAATCTTAGAAAATCCTTGTGAACACTCTAGAGGCCACAGTTTCTGCCGAAACTTTATTAGATTTTGTCAGGATGTTTGTCAACAGAATATCTTGGATGAGATCGAAAATGGTTCGCGTGGGGTCAAAAACTAGGTTACAAGGTCAATTTTAGAAAAACCTTGTGAACACTCTATAGGCCACAGTTTGGCTCAAACTTCATTTGATTTGGTCAGGATGTTTGTCTACATGATATCTTGGATGAGTTCGAAAATGGGTCACATGGGCCAAAAACTAGGTCACCTGGTCAAATCTTAGAAAATCCTTGTGAACACTCTAGAGGCAACAATATTGGCCCAATCTTCATGAAACTTGGTCAGGATGTTTGTCTACATGATATCTTGGATAAGTTTGAAATCAGGTCACGTGGGGTCAAAAACTAGGTCACCAGGTGAAATCTTAGAAAAACCTTGTGAAAATATTCTGAATTATGAATGTTGATTCTGACGATGTATTAGTGTTTTTGTCATAATTTGATACATGTGTTTAAATAGCGATAAATTATATCATCTATATCTACTTTATCACCCCACTGTCGCAATATTTAGCTACCAAATAATGTGAGAAAAAATTATGCACCATTAAATGTGGAAAGAAAAGTAACATTCACATTAGATTTCAAGAAATGCACTGAACACATTTTATTCTATGGAAATAAACTGCAGCGGTTACGTAATATCCAGAACATAATAAATCTTATTTTCAAAAACAAGAGGGTCAAGATGGCACTGTGTCGCTCACCTGAGTAAGATAGGCATGATGACAAAAAATGTGGCATCTAAAGTGTTTTTCTAACATTCGACTGAGTGACCTAGATTTTGATCCTACCTGAATTTGTACTCAACTGGGAATTCATGCAGTCATCATTCTTTTCAAGTTTAATGAAGACTGGTACAAAAATGTAGGTCCCTAGAGTGTTCACAAGATTTTTTCTAAAATTTGCACTGGTGACCTACTTTATGACCCCATGTGGCCCAGTTTTGAATTCATTCGAGATTTGATGTAAACAAACATTCTAACCAAGTTACATTAATAATTGTAATTTTGGCCTCTAGAGTGTATAAATTAGGATTTAACTAGAAATTCATGATACTTTTATAAATCACAAATGCCGTGCAAGTAAGCTGTTTGCTATGAAATTCTGTTCGCTATATACAGGTCGTATATAAGATACTTATTCCTTATACTGGTTACAAGTAAGCTCGGATATAGCCCTCAAATAGTCAGGGTCACGGCAAGTTTGCTAAAACCAAGTTTTACTTTATAAAATACCATCACCACCAACATCATCACCAACATCACCATCATCATCATAATCATCCCCATCACACAGTTCCTTACTCTGCTTCTCCAAAACTTTCAGACGAAAGTCAAAAAGCAGAGGAAGTCCCCAAAACAAAGCATGAAGACTTTCTTCGCCGAAAAAAATAAAACCAAGGGCATCTCAGAAGGTGGGTGACGTTTCAGACTAATCAGCGAGTTGTAACTGGGTCCATATATAGTTTATAGAGGAAACACTTTTATAGGGAAAACACTTTTATAAAATAACAACGGTCTATCTATAGTTTATAGGGGAAACACTTTTATAAAATAACAACGGTCCATATATAGTTTATAGGGGAAACACTTTTATAAAATAACACCTACTTTATAAACACTTCAGCATGTCCAATTAGGCAACAAGCTAATCTGAACTCTAAAAGCAAAAGTAAATTGAAAATTACCGATAAACATTACTTCTACGTAACTGGCAGCATTAGTTCATGATTGTATAGAATCAAGGGCGTATGGGTATACAGGTAGAAAATCAATTAAGTGATATAATTACAGTGAGTATCATGCTTCTGGTAGCGTTACCTTGTGTATAAAGCTATTTCGTCTCTTTCTTCAAGTTGCTCGACAGTTCAATAACACAAAAGAAGGTCTGGAAAGGTACAGGAAGAAGACCAAGGTTCGCAAACCTAAGGAAACGGAGACAGATGACACCACCGATGGGAAAACTATTAATAAGAGACACAAAGGTACTTAGATATCGATATATAATTCAGACAAAACCAATATGAAACCTTAGTACATCACTCTTGTGACATCCTGACAACAATGTGTTTTCTGGTGAGGTTTAAACAAGAGAGGAAATACGTGGAGCAGTTGTCTGTAGTGTTTGTTTGTTGGGTTTAACCCTTTCCCTCATATAGACTCATTTTGACGCCCTCAATAGGTACCACATGAAGCCTTATCTGCAAAAAAACACAGTTAAACCTTACCAAATTTAATTACAAAATTCTCATTTCCAGACCACTGAGGAGCAGCGAACAGCATAAAACCTGATCAGCCTGCAAGTTACTCGCAGGCTGATCTGGTTTTATGCTGTTCGCATAGGTCTTTTCATGGTTTCCTCTATGAGGGAAAGGGTTAACGTCCTGCCGACTGTATTTCAGTCATTTGGTGATTGTATGTCTACTTGAGACAAACATAGTGCTGTCACATTGCAGTATCACGCCGTAGTCATGTGGCATGATGCTACATCAAGTCACATTATTCTTGCCAAGTGCTAACCAGTCCTTGAGCGCCAAGCAAGGGAGCTATTCCAGTGCCATTGTTTACGACTTCTTGTATGTTGCGGTCGTGGATTGAACACACGACCTCCCGACTGGTTGTCTGAAATAGTCGTTTCAATATAAATACTGGTCTAAATACTTAGGTGGTCTTACAACGAGGTTCTGGGATATATACCTGTTAAATCAAGAATGACAACGTTCTAGCTGGCAAAATAATCAATCTAGCTTGTCTGATTTTATATTGGCACAGCTTAACAGTGACTTCCTTTTCACGTTACATATACACAGTACGATGAATTATTTTTTTCACCATATTTCATTTGAGTAACATTTTTGTATCCAATATTGAAGTACCTAACAACACTGTGTAACTTCATACGTGTAGACTCTATATAAATAGACTTTTTATTGCCTATCCCTCTGTATAGAGCCATACATCCCTACCATAGGTCACACCCCTACCCCCTTTTCTCATTATAACCGTACTTGTCTTACAGATAGGCACACACGGACGGACGACTGGCCAGACACGGATACGGATGAAGAGATGGACAACACGACCTCTGGAAGATGGCCAAACCTACCCCCTGGAGACCAACAAACTTCAACAGGAGAAGGAGATCCAGTACCTCATGACAGAAATAGGTAAACCGTCCTGAAGTACATATTCAACAAGTAACTGGTGTTGCACGCAACACGTAAGTCCCCTACCGGCGAGGTGCATATTTTTCCCGTTACCATAGCAACCAAAATTTTGATCCGAGAAAATAAGGGCCAAGATGGCCCTGTGTCGCTCACCTGATTAAGATGGTTGTGTTAGGCAAAATGACAAAAAATGTGGCATCTAAAGTGTGTTTCTAACATTTGACTAAGTGACCTACATTTTGATCCTACCTGCATTTGCACTCAACTGGGAATTCATGCAGTCATCATTCATATCATTTTAATGAAGACTGGGACAATAATGTAGGCCTCTAAAGTGTTCACAAGATTTTTCTAAAATTTGCCATGGTGATCACTTTTTGACCCTATGTTGTTTCCTTTGATGAAATTTTTAAAATTGACCTGGTGACCTTTTTTTTTCACCCTGAGTGACACAATTTCAAACTCATCCAAGATATCATGTAGACGAGCATCCTAACCATATTTCATGAAGACTGGGCCAAAACTGTTGCCTCTAGAGTGCTAACAAGGTTTTTCTAAGATTTGACCTAGTGACCTAGTTTTTGACACAACATGACCCAATTTCAAACTCATCCGACATAGCATAAAGACAAACATCCTGGCAAAGTTTCATGAAGATTGGGCCAAATTTGTGGCTTCTTGAGTTGTTCACAAGATTTTTCTAAGATTTGACCTGGTGAACTAGTTTTTGACACCACATGACCCAATTTCTAACTCATCCGAGATATCATGTAGACAAACATCCTGACCAAGTTTCATGAAGATTGGGCCAAACTGTGGCCTCTAGAGTGTTCACAAGGTTTTTCTCAGATTTGACCTGGTACTAGTTTTTACCCACATGACCCATTTCCGAATTCATCCGAGATATCATGTAGACAAACATCCTGACCAAGTTTCATGAGGATTTGGCCAAAACTGTGGCCTCTAGAGTGTTCACAAGCAACTGTTGACGACGGACGACGCACGACAGACAAAAGACGATAACAAAAGCTCACCCGAGCACTAGTGCTCAGGTGAGCTAAAAAGTGACGTGCAGAATCTTCATACTGCCATCTATTCATATACCAATTTTCATAATATTATCTTAAACGGTTTTTAAGTTATCGCGGGATCCAGATTTCCGGACATCCGGACGGACGGACAGACGTACAGACAGACGGAGACTAAAAATACTAGATTTGATTCATTACTGGAACTACTAGTAAAATAATCAAATGTTTTGATTATTTTTCTGGAAAACACTACCGAAAAATTCAGCTGCAATCATTCATGCAAATATATATTTTTCTAAGTATAAATATAATAAAGCTATCGTATCAACATTCAAACGTCAGCTGTTTCTTCTGCCGGCAGAGGTTGTTTTTTTGTTGTTTTTTTTTATTGTTTTGTTTTTTCAGTATTATAAATTTAACGGACATACATACAGGAGCGTGTATATTAACCTTAAACAAGATAACATAAGTTGCTATACATCTAATACTCTTTAAATACTTACAGTCTAGACATCCCCTAAATTAAAACATTTTTGTGACACAATATTTTGTTATTTCAGTACATTATATGGATTTTTATGGTCCAGTTTGTTAATTCAATTTGGCCCCTATGTTTACATAAGACAACCGTGCAGTGCAGAGTTGAAGTAACTCATGTTTCTTTCATATTGTCTATTACTGAAACAAAAGAAAACATGATTGTTTTCAATTCTATATGATCATTTTGCTTTGTCTAATAGGTTAATAAATGGGAAATGTGTTACGTGTGAGAAACGTAAAGCCATCCAGAATTTCATAGAAGAATTCATCCTCAATGTGTCTTTTCTAAGAAATATTGGACAGTGTTAGGCCCTTTTCCTTTACCTACTTTATCGCCCTAAATCAGATTGCACCAAATTGAGCGAGCAATTTCAACTGAAAATAGAACCAGCTATATATATGAAGTCAGATATATCTAAACAGTTGTAGATCATACTTATAAATATATTCTTCAGATGGACTTATGAATGATAATTGTCTCAAGAAAGGCTTAAGAAAGCCACACTGCATTTCATTTGAAGAGGTCATGATGAATGGAGGGAGAAGAAGGAGAAAAGAAACGAGAGCAGGCCATCCACACCAAGATTAAACCAGAATCTGCAGAAGATGAAAAAGCCATCAGCAGGTGCCCGGAAATCAAAAAGCGAATCCGACTCCTTCATTGAAGAGCTTGACAAACTTCTCGACGACTGCCTTTTGTAATTTCCAGTCAGCCAAAAAATTGTATCACTCTATGCTTTGTTTTGTATTTATAAGAAAATAATGTACAATAAATAATCGTTTAATTTATAAAATGTTTTATTTTTATCTCACACTAATAAGATTTGCAATGCCTAGAGGTATGCATGGTTTAGAAGAGCAATTAAATTTATTCAAAAGCTAAGAATAATATTCAAAATATAACATCGAGTAATTTAGCCATTTCGCAGAGAGTCGAAAATATGTATATGAGATACATTCCTATGAATACTGAATTTATACGAGTGAGAGGTATCATTTAAAATGATGGAAATAGGAATTGTATAAACTGATGTTTCTCGATATGATCAACAATATGCTTTTAAAGTTATTATCTACATAGTTTCTAGAATAATGACACCATCATGATTTCTGTCCAATGAAATATAGGTGAAAAGAATGTAAATAGAAAGGGCTATGTGTTCGAAAAATAAAAGGATTGTATATATAACCAGATTCTGAAAAGAACAATATACATAAATTGCTTGATGAAATACTAAGCAGTGGCAAAGTGATTAGAGTCAAGTTGCTAAAATTAAGGGTACGCCTACTGACAATGTGCCTTTATGCATTCGGTATGGGTTTTTTAAATAAATGGTTTGTCCGATGTGTAGGAACATATTGCTGGAAACAACACTATATCATGAATATTGTATATATCTGTATTGTGCAAAAGTCTTCAAATGACCACGGTAGCATGCTGTTGGTGAGACCCAAACTCCACGCAGTAGTTACCTCCTCTCATAGTTGTAGATAACCACTGCCACCACAAGATTTAGCAAATTTTTCTTTTTTCCAAAACAAAAATTTTACTGCGAGTGTCATTTCCCTAAGTATGTTTTATTTCTTTAATAAACATCAACTATCGCCTCGTGGTAAATAAAATCATTTTAAAAATATTTTTGTTGTGACAGCAGACGGAGACGCCATTTTGTTAGTTTATCATCATCACGTGGCATTTGTGACGGCAGTGATTTTTTGCTTGCAAGGGAGATCACTGTGTGGAGTTTGGGTGAGACCCAGCAAACCATTCGGAAACATGCATCCTATCAATAATGACCGAGTCAACCAATTGCATTTAATTTAGAATTAAACTAAACTATCGTGATTACGCATCTCTTTGCAAGAATCAAACAAACTTTCATTTATAAGGACCTTTCCGCGGGTTACCATTGATTTTTTTAATTTCTCATTTATTTTTAGTAGAATGTTAAAGGAAACCCAAAATTTGAAGATCTCTGTATGAAAAATATGATTAAAAGTATATTTGTCAAATGTTGAGGGTCCAAAAAAGTCACATTTTAGTGTTTTTATGCAAAGTTGTCTAAAATTTCAATTAAAAATAAGTTTTAGTTTTAAAAAATGTGAGGTATACGCTTTTTACAGAATCAGAAAGCCTTTATTTCAGATTGGAATCTGAAAAATGAAAGGAAATCTGTCCGTTGAAAAATGAAGGTATCACTTTGGTCAACAGATTAAAATAGAACAGAACAGAACATACTATGAGTTAAGCACTTTTGTAATTCACAAGAATCCTAAACAGGCATTTCCCCACACGAATGTTTATCGAAGGTTGTTGAAAACAAAAGTAATAATTGAAATTGAAAACATTTGCTTGTCAGACCTTGGTACAGTTTTTAATCGATCCAACCGTTGTGAATATTTATTTTGATGTATTATGTAGTCAAGTTTGTCATCATCCCAGACCGTGACATACAAACATGTTTACTGCTCGCAGTGCATACGCATGGACCCTTCGCATGGCGCTAAAAATGAAGGTGGCACAAATACTGATAGACCCATTGTCAGTGTGGTGTACAGTATGATTGTAATGGTATCATGGGAAGTGATTATGTAGTGTGACACACATGTATATATATGACAGAACTTTAAATTCTGCATATTCTTCTGCTCGTTGATTGTCTCATAAAAGAGTAAAAAAACAAGAGTATTTACAGCTAAAACAAGATTTGTAGATTATTAGCTGAAGTTTAACCATTTAAGCAAAGCAGGCCCAGATCAGACAATTGTCCATGTGCTGTCTGATCAAGGTCTCCTTTGTTTTCTCATTTAACATTGTAACTCAGATTTTAAACAATCTGGGGCCTCCGAGATGGTAAAGTCGCTGACTTTAACACTCACTCAGCCCCTCACCGCGTGGGTTCGAATCCCGGAAGGGTCATTCGGATTTTCATGTGAGGAAGCCTTCCAGCTGGCTTGCGGTAGGTCGGTGGTTCTACCCGGATGCCTCCGTGCATTCGGGGTCTTCCTCCATCTATAATTAGCTGGAAGTCGCTATATGCCTGAAATACTGTCGAAGCGACGGAAAACTCAAATAGTCAAGTCAAGTCTAAACAATCTGACCAGCAGTTTCATTAATATTCATGAAGATATAAATCCACGAGGTAATTCGTTAACATCAATCTGTGTTTGCACTATGTCATGATAATTATTAGGGTGGTTTCCGGCGGTATCGCAGGTTCTCTGGTATCGCGGTATTGCCAGTTTGTTAGGAAAGAATTTGCCGATCGCCACTTAGTGACACCATTTTGTAAACAGGAAGTAACAATTTTAATTGAAATAAACAAAAAGTAATAAGTCTCCGTAAATGGTAAGCAAAAACGTAAATCTCTTGCAGTATACCGACTTTCAACCATTACGCTTATGCGTATCACCCCATGTCCGCTAAAAAAAACGTTTTATAGCATAAATAATGAATTGAAAGACTCGACAAATGCTAGATCTTCGTCTGCTGCATTGTTTTGTGAATGATGATTGTTTTGATCATGTAGCGACACCTGTAGGTGGCGCCAGCAGTCTTTTTTTTTTCAAGAAATTCCGCAATACCAGAGAATCATGGGATTTTTTATGTAGGACAAACATGGCGAACAATAACATGTTTTAAAATGTTATTAGAAAGGCTGGAAAAAATAAATTGTTTTCACATTATGGTACAAAGGTGGAATAACAGTGACATACAGAAATAAATTTCAGATAAGACTTCACTGATATTTTATTCCCGTTCATGCCGTTAGTACCGCGATATGAGGGAACACCATCCTATCACGGAAATCGGTGTATTAGAGCTACCTCGGCGATCCATATCTCAAACTTATGACCTACATTTACGGTTTGTCTCTAGAGAAAATGTTCAACTGTTGACTTAAATATTGCATCATTAAACTCAGCAACCAAAACAGAATCATACTTCAATTGTTGATATGTTACTAAACATGCCTGTTTAGCGACCTTGTCTTGTGTTGTTAATGTTGTTGTGAAGCTTACCGTCGTGACGTCATAGTTTCAATCATACTGCAACCTCCTGCTCATTACCGGGGGTGGAGTAACCATGGTGACACTAAAGGCAGACATGTAAATCCACCGACTTACCGCAAATCCAATGCAAACTTTTCTAAACTTGTTCCCAGCATGGTCTCTTACAGAGTCCCTGCTCCAAGTTATTATTTGTGCACCTTTGAACAATGAGGTTACAGCAAAAAGGAAGCTTGCAGCAATTTTCAGGAAATGTTTCACGGCTGAATATTCTTAAATATCGATAACATGAATTTAATATGCAGAAAAGGAAATCATTTGAATCTGTATCACGAAGCTATATTAAATATTATACATCTAGGTATTCCCATCCCTGTCTGTATGAACAGTCCCGGTATGTTCTTTACGCATGAATGCCTCTACGTCAACTGTTTGCACAGCATGAATATTCATGAATACGACTGACGCACTTCGATTTACCGCTTTCGTCATCATTCCCGCGATGGTTGGGGGTGAAATGCAATTAACAGATATGAATAAAAACATATCACATGGTAAGTTGTACACTAGTGCAAAACAAAGATCAGATATAAAATGAAGTGGTGGAAGTATACTGGAAATTGTGTTTACAAGGTTAAATCATACAATTTTCTATGTGACTGAAATTGCCTCGATTGGGTAAATGCTTGTGGAAAGTAGTGAAAATCCCCATTGTGAGCCCCTTACTGGAATAAAAGTTAGCTAAATGACCAGTCACACAGGCCGACCCCTACTGTGAGAGCATCCGCTGACACACTTATCTCCGCTGTCACCTTGGCAACGTCATTGTGCCTGCTCTAATCTGAATTAGTCAAACGCTTGAGTGCAGGTCACAGACGTCAATTAATGCATTGATAGCGATTGGTACAAATTTAAGTCGTATTTATTGTGCATATTATAGTAAAATTAATAAACGAGGATCAAATCAATGTTATACATTTAAACTGCGACAAAAAATCCTAACATGATTTTATGGACGGCTTTAGTGCTCTCTTTCTTTCCCTCTCTCTTACAGATTATAAGGTGAACATAAATATATGTATTCAAATTTAATGGAATGTAACCAATTTATGTTTTTTTTTTAAAAGAGCCCAAAAATATAATGTAATACTGTATTGTGCAGAGAAAATAATAACCTTCTCAAATTCATTTTCATATTTAAACTTTTTTTTTCAATTTATTTTTTATTTTTAATGAGATTTAATATAGCCAAAAAGTCCCCGAGCTGTACTAGAACTCGCAACCTAGTTTTGCAGCCAGTGCAATAAAATTCGTATAAATGGCAATATAAATCATACAGAAAAAATATTTTCACGGATCTAGATATATTGGTTCAGAAAGCTTTGAGTTCGAGCCCCGACTACCATCTATGGTTTTTGTATGCGAGAAATCTTTACGGAGGATGTGTCTAGTAATGGTCCTTCCCAAGAACGATGGTTAGGTTAACTGACCTCCAGGGTCAAGAAGCTTGTCCAAAACGAAGAAAATAAGGTGCATTCAAGTTGATTTTAGGGACAAAAAGCATAAAAATGAAGAAAAAAATATGCTTAAGAAAAAAAAAAATGCTTTCAAACTCAAGCAATAGAACTACTTGACTTGACTTGACTATTTGAGTTTACCGTCGCTTCGACAGTATTTCAGTCATATAACGACGTCCAGCTAATTACAGGTGGAGGAAGACCCCGAATGCACGGAGGCATCCGGGTAGAACCACCGACCTACCGCAAGCCAGCTGGAAGACTTCCTCACATGAAAATCCGAATGACCCTTCCGGGATTCGAACCCACGCGGTGAGGGGCTGAGTGAGTGCTAAAGTCAGCGGCTTTACCCTCTCGGCCACGGAGGCCCCTATAGAACTACTTAGCCCAAGGCTAAGGTTTAAATATATAAATCATATATCTAACTGTAAAAATGCTACCATATTTCCAACAGATACCCAGATACCTTGCATCTCCATCATCCTAGAATAATTTTTTTTTCCAAGGGACCCCCCCGCTGCCAAATTTATTACTGCTATCAAATCTTAGTTTTAATCCCTTTTTTTTTTAATTTCCTCTTGTAACAATTCTACCCGGATGCCTCTGTACATTCGGGGTATTCCTCCACCTTATTAAGCTGGACGTCACTAAATGGCTGAAATACGGTCGAAGCGACGGTAAATTAAAAAAGTCTATCAATCGAATGAACCCCATGCCCCACAGGGGGTGGGGGGGGGGACCTTAGCCCTTGGGGGTCAAGGTCAACTGGTGGGTAGAGCTCACCTGTGAAGTTTGGAGGCTGAAGGTGGAAGGACTTCCATGTTGTGGTTCAGTTAAGTTTTGTGACAGACCCCAAAAAATATCCCCCCCCCCCGCCCCACCCAGTCTATCAATGCGGGGGCAAAACAATAAATATGAAGGTATTTTTATTAGGGTACCATGGATGATAAAATCTGTCCATAAATTTTAAGTATTTCTTAGCACTAAGTATTACTGGTGGTATGAGCGCCAGTTCTAAGATCTGACCTAAGATATTGTTAGAGTATGTTTAGAGATAAAAAAGGGTACTGAGCTGGCAACTTTCATTGACACCATCTGCCTACCCACTTGTGTTTTCATTATGAAAACATAAAATTTAATTTCATATTACATCCAGTCAAAAAATATCTCAAGTGTAAAGCAATTAACACAGCCTTGCATCTTAACAAAGACCAGCAACAGTAAGTCATGTCACAAAGTCATTACAATTAATAACAGACTGTGCCAATTATAACTGAGAAACATATGATTGACATCTGCCTACCCACAACTGAGGGCTTTAAGGATGTGTTCCTTTTAGACACCAAATCGAGTTTTAACTTTTAACCTTTTAACTTTTTCTACAAATATGCTTTTTAGCTTTCTATATCCCCTCTCAGCTATGCATGCATATTCTTTGTTAATCACAAACACACTCCTATTAGCGTGAGGTGACCACAAAAAAAATCATGATGACGAAGATTGAAAATTAAAAAATTAAATATACAAAAATGTTGTTTATTGACAAAAGAGAGCATATTACAAGTGCCAAGTCATCATCAGATGTCCAAGTCATCATCAGATGTCCAAGTCATCATCAGGATCCTCTTCATCGAAGTCATCTGCTTCATCAGGCTGGTAAAAGATCTTCCCCTCTCCCACTGACTTACTGAGAGTTTCATCCTGCCTAAAGAAATTAGAAATACACAATAAATTCTTGATATTACAACTATTTTTGGATATCCAAGCATTGCAAAAGCAGAAGTTTTTAATTTATACTAACAGTGGTCTTGTGATTCCTCCAGGTCGAATGGGATTGGTAAAAACTTGAAGTATCGACAAATTTGAGGAATCATTCAGATGTCAAAATTTAATGCTGACATTTGATAATTATTTTGTTATATTTAGCCTTTAAATTTTATATTTTTATATTTTGCCATTAGAAAAAAAAAAGTCAGGAATAATTTTCTTTCATTTCAATCTTTTGATTGACAACATTTGTTATAGTTTCGTATATGGCGACAATGTGATATATTTACATGCTTGTAATAAATGCCAAATAGCATGCTGATACAAGCTTGGTCCCTTGATTTAACCCTTCTTATTTGCTCAACTTTTGAAACAGTGGAGCTATTGTCATGACCCTTTCATAGGCATTGGTGTTGTTTAAGTTTTCGTTCAGGTCTCTGTAACCATCAACCATCATAAGAAGAGCTAAATCAAGGGACCAAGCTTGTCACTACAGTCATCCTGGTATTCAATAAATCATCACATTGAGGAAACACAAGACCACTGTACATAAACCATCTTCTTTATTTAAATGACACTTTAAAATACATTTTCTACAATTGAATAAAACATGCTCAACAACAATTATGTGTTAATAATGCAAGTTAACAACCATTAACACGGGAGGAGGATTTTTATATAAGCTTCTGCTTTCAACCCCGTCCTAAAATTATGTATTGCCATATTGTATATTTGACGTGTACTTGATTTTATAAATATGTTTAAACCAATAAAACAGAGTACCCTTGACTTTAAAATCTAATTTATAAACAACCAGGGGTTAATCTGATATCCAAATTGCAAAAAAATAAAAAGACTTATGAGCCAATCAAACTTCCTGTTGCAAACAGCATTAGACATGCTAATCACCTAGTGACATCATGTGTGTAGGGCAGCTTGACCTGACTTCTCGCCTCTTTTTCCTTGTCTGTCAGAGTAAGGTTAAAGGTCAAGTTTGCTGTGGGGTCAGGCTGAAATGAAAGCATTGATTTATAAACCCAAGAATTTCCAAAACTTTTGTTTCTGTTCTAAAGTTTACCATGGCCACACTATTTCTTCAGTTTTATAAGTGACATCCCGCCCAGTACATATAGAGGAATACCATGCTACCCAGGAAGAACAACCAAGTAATTGTTTAATATTCCCAGTTATAAATTGTTAAATATTATCTCTTTTATGAAAATAAATACAAATGCCTATGCAGAGTCCCTGTAAAGTACCGCAAATCAGAACAAGGTCATGATGCTTTTTTTAATCATAAAGCAGGTTATCAAATTTAAAACCTTATAATCAACTGTCCAATCATCCTACTTATAGTAGTTATTGGTAATTCATGACACACCTAGTTCATACAGTTACACTTTTTTCAATATTTATCTTCAATACAATATCACCTTGAAGAAAACAATATAATGTTTGTTTGTTTATTGGGTTTAACAACCCACCAACGGTATTTCAGTCATTTGGTGACGATTTCTACTTGAGACATAGTGCTGACATGTAGCATGATACCACACCCAGTCACATTATCCTGACATCGGTCCAACCAATCCTGGAACTACCTTTATATGCTGAGTGCCAAGCAAGGGAGCTATACCAGTACCATTTTCACGAGTTTGGTATGTCGCAGCCGGAGATCAAACCCACAACCTCCTGATTTTAATAAAATAAAGCCAAAGAATAACAATATTTAAAACATTAAATTTACAATTGTGTAAATTTATCTTTAATACTACATCTATTTCACAAAATTCTTCAAACATATAAATACTATACTTGATTTGTTTCCATGGAAACTTTACTGGTATCAACTGATTTGACTTCAGTCACATCTTGTATAGTAAAGGTGTCATCGAAATTAAAATGCTCTTTCTGAAAAAGAATACATTATAAATGAAGATCCAGAAATCACCAAAACAAATATTTCGAGGACTGACCTTCAAACTGTATCATCTCTCTCTATCTCAAATATAACTTAATACAGGTACCGGTATGATAGTATCCATCAAAAAAAATAATTGAGTCATATAGCAAATTATACCCTGTCATTTCTTTTCATTAATTGAGTAACAAATATAGATATTGATAGAATTTCATGACAGCAGTATTTAATACACAATTATTATTTCCATACACTTTAAATCTAAGTATGATATTTAATAACATCTGTCAATGTGAATCAAGCTCAATTTTAAAAGTTAAAGCAATTAATATTGGCTTAGATGTAAGTGATGTTACACAATGAATACATAATTAAATGAGTATTCTATATTCAAATTGAGTTTTATCACCCATTTCTGTGAAAATAATTTGGTATTCAACTATTTTTAATTGAGTAATCATGCAAAAACATAGTTTATTTGTTCCTCTAAGATTTAGTACTTAAATAACAAACAGAACTGTTGGCAACACCGGCATGGGAAGTATGTTTGTTTTTGTTGTTTATTGGGTTTAATATTCTGCCAACAGTATTTCAGTAATTTGGAGACATGTCTGCTTGAGACAGATATACCGGTAGTACTGAAACACTGCAGGATCGCACTGTAGACATGTGGCATGATACCACACCAGTCATATTATCCTGACACTGGGCCAACCAGTCCTGGAACTATCCTTACATGCTTAGAGCCAAGCAAGGGAGCTACACTGGTACCATTTTTTTTTTAACTTTAGTATACTGCAGCTGGAGATTGAACCCACGACCTCACACTCCCAATGAATGCTCTAACCAACTAGCCACTGGGTGCTTACCGTACTCTGATAATGTGAGGTATATAAGCGCCATGGCTATTTGAGTATCGTAACTAGACTGTATTTATTACAGTATTAAATGTGTTATCAATAAGGTAATTTCATGAACATCTTTCTAACAGTTCAAAATTAAACAATATTTGTACAATAGAAAACTCACTGCTTACTGATTTTATAACTTTTCCTGATACTCTTCTGTGAAGTATTGAGCTGGAGAAGAAAAACTGTGGTAACTTCGGTGGCTGAATCCTCAGTACTGAGGTTGCTAGGTGACGGAGTAAGGTGAGACTTTGGTTGTCGTGGAGATCCGCATGTACCAGACTTACAACCTGTTCTGTATCAGCAGCTGCTTGCAAACAAAATTTTGAAAGATTATTAAGTATGTGTTACTGATTTATTATTCTTTGCATTTTAAAAAAATATACTCATCACAGCGCATTTGAAAATAATCCGATTTAAAATGAAGGTAAAAAAAAAGAACAGAAGTATACAGATCACATTTAAGACTGTGTTTGTTTTCATCCTTATTCTACATGTTTCTGATGGCTACGGAAGTGATATTGTTGTTGGTGTTTTTAGTTGTTGTTTTTTTCCCAGAGTGAAAGTGATAACTGCAATGTACGGGAAATAACTTGTGTTAGGCATTATTAATGAGTTGTTGAATGTTTTTGTTTCAAAAGAGATGTTTGAAATAATCATTCTATAATTCATAAGCCATCTTTTATGTTTATACAAATGGTTGCTAAAACATTGAAATAAATAGTAACATTTACTTCTTCATATTTTCTTAAAACATCTCTCTCTCTCTCTCTCTCTCTCTCTCTCTCTCATATGCAAATTGTAAACTCTTTCTCTCTCTAATTCATGTATTATCACACGATACTTACAGTGAATTTTCTCTGTGACAAGTCTAGAAATGACCTGACAAGTGTATGGAGCTAGTTTATTCAGCAGAAGTGGGCTCAGGCTGTCTATCACTATGGCAACGGAATGGTTGGCATGGTTACCAGGTTTACTCTGCAGATACTGGGTCAAGTCTGTATTAACATTCAAACCATCTGGGTTCATCCAACCAAGAACGTCATGGGAACCATCATGGAGTGTAATTCTGGATGGAAATAAAAGCCCATTTCTAAATATCATTTTTATTCATACAAAACATAGGAGTAATAAATTTTGACTGCTATAAAACAGTACATTCTCTCCCTATCTAGCAATCCTTAACCCTTTAACTCAAATATACACACTGGCAAACAAAGCAGACTCAATTCAGACAGACCCAGGTCTTCTCTGTTTGCTCATTTTCATATAATATTGAACCCTTGATTCTAACAATCTATGAGGCAAAAACAACAAAACAACAAACACATAGTTTCATGTTCCACTTAAAATTCCAGTTAACTAATAAATATATTCATGAAGTCATATATTTGTACATGAATATTCATGAGGTATAGGGCTGATATGAAAGTTATTCAATTCTGTTTTCACAATCAAAGCACCTGATAAGATACACTGGTTTCACTGACAAAAAAGGAAACGGCCTTAAGTCAAAAGCTGACCCTTGAATTAATTCCGATGTCATAATCAACTACATTTATGGGTATCTATAATTATATTTCCATTTTTTTGCCTTCAGAGTCTTGAGGGACCACCATCATGAAAATTACGTATCAGATCACACTAAATCTATAAAAGAATGAGCTGTAATACAATTTTTTATTCTATACTATTTACGCCCAATCAGAGACGCTTTGTTGAATCAAATGACCGTCAATATATGTCTGTATCTAGGCACAGGTATATACAACCTTCCTGTATTTTTATTGTATTGTAGGATTCACAGGTCCCATCTTAACCCTTTCCCTCATAGAGGAAACCATGGAAAGACCTATGCGAACAACATAAAACCAGATCAGCCTGCGAGTAACTCGCAGGCTGATCAGGTTTTATGCTGTTTGTTGCTCCTCAGTGGTCTGGAAATGAGGACTTTATAATTAAATTTGCTAAGGTTTAACTGTGGATTTCTGCAGATCAGGCTTTATGTGGTACCTATTGAGTGCGTCAAAATGAGTCTATATGAGGGAAACGGTTAAACCTACAATAATGACCTAAACATGTGAAAAGGTTTCAAATTAAAACCTTAATCAACACATGCTCTAGATAAAGCCCTACAATAAAGCTTCTGTTATCAGAAAAGAACCTATAATTTAATCACTTGTAAATTATACATTGTCAAAATCAATACATGCACTCTTACAATACGGTACAAACATATTCCCATTCATTTATTTAATGGTATAATAATGTATGCATTGTAAAATAAAATTGCAACACAACACTTGCTCCAACATAAATTTGTGTCATTACTAACTTGTTAAAAGTATAAATTGTAAGATAAAATCATCAACATCACTAGATGAATACTTCATTTATATGAACAATAGATAAAATTTTGTCTGACTCTGAAATCAATGACTTAAGTTATTTTAACAACAACAAAAAAAAAATAGGTATAGAAGAAAAAGGTCATTTAACATTGTTCTGTATAAAAAAAATATCTTTGGTCTTTGTACACAGCTTGGAAAATCAAATTGGACTTCTCTAGCACTTTGTCCAATATGATTTTTCAAATTGCGTATTTGTCCAAATATATCATACAGAACAATGTTAAAACAAGAGTGTTCTCTGGAAAATGTGTCACCTGCTGAAGCGTGACAAAAAAAGTATGTAAGTACCCGGTAGTACAAACAGACAACGGAAAAGTGATCCCTATGTGTCACCTCTGCTTACAGCAGGTGACACAAAACTAATATTACCCACCGATGATGGAAAGATGATGGCACATTCTCTGTCACATACTCAGCATCTCTGTCAAAACATATTATGTGAACCTGCTCAACTCTGAAAAATGAAAACAAAATATTAGGAAGACTAAATCCATTTCCAAGTATCGAGGATTTTCCATGACACACAGAATAGTCCATTTTGATCCTCAAAAATAACTAAATGACTTCAAATTATTTCAAAATTTCTTTCTATATATATTAAAGATCACATTAAAAAATATACAAAGGGGAAAAATTCTGTACATGTTCTTCTCAAGACATGTATAAAGCACTAAAAGCAGAACAGACTTAGAACTATTTCAGTGTGAAACAGGTTTTATGGTGATATCTCCAGATCTTCAAGACACTGTAACAACTTCCATTTGGTTTATATTTATTACATTAGGCATTCCCCTAATAAGAAATAATGAGGCTAATTCTTTCTTTACAGTATGTTTTTTTTTAAGCTTTTTTCTGACTTATTACATAAAAATCTAAATTAAAATCATGATCAATATTGTTCAACTTTCGGATGCAACAGGAACAAAGATTCTACAAGCTCTCTAAACCCCCAACCCCTACAGACATTAAATTAGACAGTTTTTTTTGTTTTCTGGGTTTAATATCCTATCAACAGTATTTCAGTCATTTGGAGACTATGCCTACTTGAGACAGAATAAGTGCTGCAACACTGTAGTATCACACCATAGACATGTAGCATGATCAGATATCATACCCAGTCACATTATCCTGACACCTGGCAAACCAATCCTGGAACTTCCCTTGTATACTGAGCACCCAGCAAGGGAGCTAGTTTCTATGACTTTAATACTGGTATGTTGCAGTCAAGAATTTTGATAGTAAATTGTTTCATTAGTTCCATGTGGCATATTAATTACGTTTATACATGTACTACAAATTAAGGATTCTTGTGAGGCAGATGTACCATAGGAAGTATTGGTAATGATTGAAGCAATTATAAAGAAAGAGTGGAAAAATATTAGCCTAAGTTACTTGTATGTGTTTGTTGAACTCTTCCTTGTACAATGATTATGAATTTTAGTACATTCCTTCATATCACACCATGGACAAGTGGCATGATGCTACATCCAGTATCCAATAATGATTACGGATATCCTCAGGTTGTCAGCCAGTCCCAGAACTACCCTTATACGCTATGCGTAAGGAAAATACACAAATATTGTTGTTGTGGCAAGGAATCAAACCCACGACCACCCAGTTACATATTGGTAACTGGGATCTGTAGTATTTATTTGTTCTGTAAACTCAAATTTTGACAGTGAACAAAAGTGTACCTTTCACAAAGACGACATATTGCACTCAATAGAACTGGTCTGCCACTTTGTAATACACTGTCTGAAAAGAAAGTAGATTCAATTATGTTTTTTTTTCTTATTCACTGAATCATAAGTAAAACAGAAACATTCCTTCCAGATGATATAGGTGTACATATTAAAATTATTGATGTATATTACTTTTTAATTAAATGGAAAATACTGTTTCACCAAATTTAATTAAATTCTGTAGTATGAAAAAACTTTTTATAGATTTCACAAGATATATTTCTACTCTAAAAGATGAGTCTCCTACAGGGGGGAAAAAGCTGTCACTTTATAATATAGCCCTCATGTCAAATGCAGCTGATTTTTTCAAAATTTGATAAAATAAATGATAAATAAAATAACCTTACTAATTTTAAAGTTTTAAATTCTTTACTTGTAGAGAGTCAAATGTCAGTTAATGACACAGTGCAAAACTATGAACTATAGCATACAGTGAAAACAAACTGAGTATGTAATTTAGTTTTGGGCCCCATATGGCAGAGTGGTGGGTCTTTCTGTCTCTCTTCAGACATCCACCATCATGTAACTGCAGGCTTTGGATCATAGTTCTTTAACTCAACATAAGCTACTCCACTCACAAAAAAAAAGCAAGTACCTGAAATTGAAACTTGCATTTATAAATTTCCACTTGCACTTAGCAAGCATGCGAGCTTAAATTCGAACCCTGAACATACCAGTATTATGACCAAATTCAGGCTGCATTCTTTTCAACTTAAATTTTGTAATGGTCATCATATCAACGTCCAAATAAATAAATTAAAAAACATTTTTCTAACACACGAATCCATAAATTCTTGTCCCCATTTTTTTTCCACCAAATCCACAAAATTTCATACCCACGAAATAAAATGATTTAACAGCTACAAGTTTAAGTCTAATTCACCAATTTCAATACTTTTATACTGGGGCAGCAGATTCAGGCTATCAGTTGTTAATAAGTATTTTTTTCAATGCAATGATCCCTGTAAACAATTTACTTTCTTTTTTCTCATATTTTTTGTTCCTCCTTGCTATCAAATAATAATAAATAAGTCAAATACATAACTACTCTATAATTATAAACAAAATTTACTCCCCTGTTAAAGCTCCTTTCTCAAAACCAAATATGTCTGGATTATATGTATAATGTGTCTAAAAATACTCAGGACCTATTCATTTGATTATCAAGAAGTATTCTATATAACATAAAAAACACTATTTTTATTTACTATTATCTGAGATGCTAAATAGAAAATTACATAATTTTTCATAAATTATCAATACAAAACATACAAGGCCTATTTGCATGAACTAAAGTGTTATTCTGTCTACATTGTATAAATTAAAATTGACATAATTTGAATATTGGTAATTTATAGTTAAAAACATAATTTTATTTAGCAGTGGGTTTATGTCCTAGTGGGCTTTTGTCCTGCTCTCGGGGACAGGAGGATAACGAATTAAATTTTTTAGGGCGAAACCTTTAAGTACGAATACACGAAATGCTTCCAATTCATTAGCAACATGTGTGTAATTGCATTTACCTTCAATAAGCATAAACTTTGACTTTTCTTGACCAGACAAAATATCTCCAATCATTTTGATGCAATTTACAAAAATATATTGTTTTAAATCGGTGTTTCAATTTCAGTAACAAATTTTCATGGCGGCAGACATATCACTGACCAGGGCTGAATAAATAATAAAATTAATTTGATAAAATAATCTATTACATATCGTATTTTACCTATGAAATTTAATTAAAATTTATTTCATAATAATAATTAACAAAACATAGGTTTTTTGATAAGTCACAATTTTGACCAATGACCTTGAACTAATCAACGCTGCGAATAGTTTTGTTTACAATATGGCGGATTCTTGTCGTCCCGTCAGTCGTCATGGTAGATACAACGCCACAGGTCCATCCAGCGTCGGTTATGCAGCCGACACGACAGCATACGGGAATGTTGACTATACGCCCTCAAGTGGTATATGCATCATTATGCATTTCATTACCTAAAACACGGCTTAATCCCATTTTAAATTGCGTTGTTATTCACGATCATTTTACAAGTATGAATGTGTCCCGTTATCTTTTTAAGATCTAAATTATTAATCGAGATATTTTAAGCTAACCTTTACCTCGAATAACACGCTTAAGAGAAACTTCTATCTTCACCCCAGAATAAAGCAAATGTCATTTTGCTTTGTTATGCAGTTTCACTGAGTGTGTGTGTTGATAAATGCTAAACAGGATTATGTTTCCTTCTTCTGCCCACATTAAACATATTGAATATACTGGCAAAACGGCATTGTTAAAAAAAAAAACAGGATAAAAACAATAACTTGAATTAAATCTGTGAAGAATGTCACTCGAGATTTTAGATATATGAAGGATGCCACTTGAGATAAAACTTGAGATTTTATCTCAAGTGTCTCAGCTGAGGCAATATCAAGTGACATTTTGTTCCAGTCTCTGATATAATTATTATTATTCTACCAGATTTATATAGCACCTTTTTCAAATTGAACAATTTGCTCAAAAGTGCTTTACAAAAGAACAATAAATACAACAAGTACAGCAGAAAAAAAAAAAGACTGTAAAAACATCTGATGGTGTTTATGAAAATGACAATTTTCTACAATGTTATGACTATTTGGTTGCGATTTGTTGTGCATAAGCATGCAGGGTTGCCACGCTACCGGGAAAATGGGATAAAAGTCCAGGAATTTAAAATCTCTTGCTCCCGGCCGTGAAAACACCGGGAATTCAACAAAATCCGGACTTGGTCTGGGAAAAGTCTTGGAATTAGCCCCAACCACTAAATGCTTTCGGATCCCCTCAGCTATTTTCGATACAACCATTATTGGCCAAGATACTAACATTGTTCAATATGGCGCAGATTGTTGCAGCTAACATCCTTGTTCATTGTATTAGCGTTCTACATACTTGAGCAGGTAGGTTTGTAATTTTGAGTACAGTAGCCAGTTCCAAAACATTTTGTTTTCTGAAAGTTTATAGAATTTTTCGTAATGAAACACGGTGTGATTGCTTTAGTATATCTTACCATGGATAAAATGTCACGGAGAATAACTAATCCTTACATACCGGAAGTGTAAACAATAAATGATAATTAGATCAGCTGTTTACCAATCATTTAAACACTAACAAAACTCATCATAATTTCACATCGTAGTAAGTACACCTCAGCTAGCGGTAATCTGCAAACGAAGGGCAGTTTTCACACCAACATTGCTTTGATAAACGACGGATGTCGTCTGCTGAATAATTTACTATATTGAGATGTGCTGATCCAAAGAGGTTGGTAACCACTTCATATCACCATACTTTACACGATAAATATTTCTAACTAAATAATATTTTAGTTTAAAGCAATTAAAGTTAGAAAAATAGACAAAATTTTGAAGAATTTGAAATTATTAGATATATTAAAATAGATCTAACTCTTTATCTATATTCATCCTCATTAATATAAAATGTATGATCAATCAGAAATCACTCAAGAAATCAAAGAAACTCAAAGATACCATATCAATTTAAATGTGTTTGTCGTAAATGGCATGATCTCTGATTTGTGCATCTCTGATCTGTGACAATGTAGTGTTGCATTTAATGTGAAACAGTGCTTGTAGAAAGTTAAGTTTCTATTTGAATTACAGTAGAACCTCGTCAGACCGAACATTGTTAAACCAAATTCCTCACCATTTCGAAGTTGTTGTTTTTTTAATAAATTTTTTGATTTTTTAAGTATATTTTTTTCATATTTTCATTAAATGCAATAAACAGTATATATATAAACTGTTAATAACTTTATTGGAAGGGGTAATCAAATGTGTTTTTTTCATTAATTTTTATTAAGAACGCCTCTTCGATATATTTAATAAAATCTCCCTGTCTGGACCTCAAATCCCCCTGTGAAAATTTCAAAACCTCTATGGGAGACATGCTAAAAATATGGCATGTATGGTGTTAAGATCATGCAAATACTGTAATGTTCTTAGGCATAAAGGTCCTTGAAAAATGCATTTAGGTCTTGGAAAAGTCCTTGAATTTTAATCCGGAGAAAGAGTGGCAACCCTGAGCATGACTATTAGTGTGTCATGAATGTCCTTTTGGCTGTTGAAGATAGTTTTCTTTTTTATCGCAGCCATGTTGTTAATTAGTATTTTATAAAACCATATAAGGCTATAAGCCTAGCTTCTTTTCATTTGGTTTGGAGATTTTTCCATCCCAATTCATGTAGCATTTCACTTACACTTGAATGGTTTCTATGACAGCTGGTGACGTATCTTGTGGCTCTTCTTTGTATTATCTTGATTATGTAAATCTATCTTTGTGTATAGGCTCTTCAACAAATATTTCAAATGATGCAGAAATTTGGGGGATGTGTAAATGGTGGCCCCCAGACTGCCGGCCATTGTGGCCCCACAAAATAGGTCATTTTTCATATCTAATTTTCCATGTATATAAATGCTTTATATATATTGTAACAGGAACCAGGGTTTCTTAATTTAATACTATATTATAGACCCTGCAGGAACCAATGACACTGCTTGACACCCTATGGGTGGAGCGTTAAACACAGCACAAATGTTGAGGAAAGTTAATCCAATTTATATTCAAAATGTCCTATCAAGTAATAGCAACAATTTGTACATGTGAATATATAACTATAACTGTGCATTTAGTTAAGTCCAGACCGTTGGTGATAGTCATGAATTGTTCCCAGCACAAACTGTCAACAACAGTTAACTGTGCAATATATTCATATTTAATCCTGATACTAAATTTATTTATCTCTAATTAGTACGAAATACATGGGAGGGAAGCACATGTGAACTCAGCCACAAATAACTAGGTTCTGCAAGTCTGTCTGACTCTCACTGACCCCAAGCTGGAGTGAATAGATAAACATACCCTTCATTTGACTGCTGATTCCTGTACTTGCCAATGCATATCAATTAAACTCTTGGAACCAGCATGAGGATGTGGATTATTATACCATCGGATTAGTTAATATTCCAATAAGAATAACAATATGGCAGACAAAAAGGCACCAAGTACAATAATTACAAAGTAATTGCTTGTGCTTACCCATATTTAATGGCTATATAAATGATTTCATTAACTACTTGGAATTCAAACTGTAAGTAAATTACAGTCAAACTTCATTGACTTGAACAGGCTGGGGGAACAGCAATTAGTTCTAGTCATCAGTGGTTCGACCCAACCGTGGTTATAATGATGTACATAAATGTATTAAAAAGATTATCATTTATAATTAGGCCTTCTTTTAGCACTAATCGATTAAAGTAAATTCTCATATTTGTTAATTTTCTTGTTCTAGCATCTGTCATTCTTTAAATAAAATATAAATCCATAAAGCAGCAGCTGAAAAAATCAATTATGAAAGCACAAACCTCAATGATGATATTCATTTCATTCACATACATATACACATACGTCGGCCAACGTGCAGTATATATTCAATATGTTGAATGTGGGCAGTAAACGGAAGAAGGACATAATTCAGACCAGTATGCGCATAAAGTTGTGCATGCTCTTAAAACCCAGGGGTTTGGTTGTGCATGCATCTTTTAAAATCTTACACTTAATACAGTTTATGTGTATGCTGTTTGAATAAGGGTTTGGTTGTGCAGTACAATTTTCTACAAATTTTCTTCTAAACTGAACTTACAATGGTCATATTAAGCAATTCATCAACAAGTAATCATTTGTTTAGTTAAGTACTGTACTTATAAATTGTACATGTTTTAATGCTCTGTGGTAGATGATTGCCATTGATTGGTCTATTTATTTATCTCTCTCCAGTATGAGTTACTTAAAGCTCATGTGTTGTGTGTATTGCTTAAAGTGGTTGATATTGGCCCATTTAAAAAGGTTTGTTAGTTTTTATACATTAATGATGTAAAACATATATAAATGTATTGTGTATGAAAGAAAACATTTATAGGCTAACTTAAAATTTTAAACCATACACTATGGTACCATAAAAGTATAAATTGATATGATATTTATCATTGATTTTTTTTTCTACTGAATTTTGGAATATATGAAATTAACCAAGATGCTTTTATCTTCCAGAACTTTATACAGAAAATCAGCCAGAAAGAATTGACAGGCCAAGAACTAGCCGTGGTTCTCGATCAAGACAAGAGATTCCACCACGCCCTTCATCGAGACGGAGTGGGGATCCATCAAGGAGACCTACAAGAGATGTAGAGCAGGAGTCTTATGGCCGACCAGCATCACGAGTTGGCTTCTCACCTGAAACTTCGTACAGGTATACCACAGTTCATGAGCAACTTTTACATTTTACTTTGGTTCTTGTATGATATAATTAAAGTACATATGAAAAAAAAAAAAAAAAAAATTTGTACATGGAATATCTTGATTGATGCACTTTGCAATTAAGTTTTCCATCTTTCATCATTTCAATGTATTGATATATATCTCTTTTGTAACTTATAATTTTAGTATTTTAAAGAGAAAGAATTTTATAGTATTTCTGTTTTTCTAAATCTTATTACTTGGCTTAGTTCCCTCAGGGAACAGGCATATTATCAGAGACCATGATCATGTACTGTAATTTCTAAGAACATGAACTTTTGCATATTAATTTTTAATCATAGCAGTCATAGATAGAAATAATTGAATTTTTAAGGTACTCACATGATGAATTCTCAAGACAAGGAACTGCAGATGGTGATCGGCGACTCCAGAATTCCCCATGTGACTCCCCAGATGACATGTACCCTAGTGAGGAAGTCTACTCTCGAAGTCCTCCACAAGAACATATCAGTAATACTCCACCAGCACAGATGTATCGACAAAAGACTAGTGACAGATTAATCATAAGCCCAAGCAATCCACCACAGCAGGAAATGTTTAGACAAAGTCCGCATCATACTAGTCCTCAGCACCTTAGAACATCCTCCCGGGAGTATATGAATGTAAGCCCGATTCATCGCGACGAACCCCAGATCGGAGAAGGAGATTTACACCACGGGGGTAACAGGGGTATGTATGGATCAGAAGACCCATACGCCTACGAGGGAGAATCGTATCAACAGCGTTTCTCAGAAAGTCCACATGTACGAGAGAGTCCGTATCACGAGAGTCCAAAATTGAGCCAGAGTCCATATTATGATAATGCCCATTACAGAGAAAGTCCGTCGTATGTGATGGATAGTCCTTATCACAGGCACAGCCCCTCCGGGTATCCATACGCAGGATCCCCTGAGGGTCAACAGCGGCCGCCACCCGCACCACGACCAAAGTCAGCACGACCTAAAACAGCTAGGAGAAAAAGTGCCAGAGCAAGACATGCCCAACGTTATCAGGAGCAAGAGACGTCACCACCACAACAGTGTGATAATACTTCAATACTCAATGCAGGTATGTGTATGATTATGATAGTTTGTCATATCGGACCCCTAGCCACTCCCTTTTGTTTACATATTTTCTTACTGAAGATGTGCATGCACCTTCTTAATAGTGTAAAGACACATTTTTAAACAACATCAGTAAACAGTAATCTTAAACTTTGAATGATTGAGGCTTATTTCTTCAAACTTCCGCACATAACTTCTCATACAAAGATAAAGACCACCTTGTTTCAGCATCAGTATGTGTTTCACATGGTGTATCCTTGTACAGAGTTAAAGATAATGTAGGGGTGGATCTGTTACGTTATAAATCATGCACAGTTTATAATACATAAGTGTGGATGGTAAGTAGTACAAACTCAGACAACGTGAAGGTAAACGATATTTATTATAACCAACGTTTCGATCCACACCGGATTTTCATCAGGGTTACAAATGTTTACAATTTAATTGTTGAAGTAATGAAATGGATGTACTCCAAGTCACGTGATAAGTTTAAAAAATACAGTTATAATTGTGCATGATTTAAAACATAACAGATTCTTTACTTTATGTCTAATTAAGAGATCATCAAAATGTGTTAAAGATAAAAAATTAAAAAAAAAAAAATGACACTCAGAAGCGGGCCACCCCTCCTGCACCAATGCCACACTAAAATTAGCACATCTATTATTATTATTTTTTTCTTTGTGGAGAGCCCTGACATGTTTATATCATTTAAAACCTGGTATAATCTAAAGTTCCATGTGTACTGATGTGTTCAAACAATATAAAACATGGTCGTCTTACAGGCTGGGCTTGTTTTATTCTGGTCATGGTGTTAATTTTTCTTGTATCATTGGTTTTCAACGCATTTGATATAAATACTTACAAACTTAAATAAGTCTTACAAATCTATTGCTATGTAAACATGTCAATGTGTTGTGGTGAAGGGGACATATTGAATTGGCAGCCAAATTCAAGATGAAGATCATAATGTGGGTTTCTTTCATATCATTGAATTTACAATCAAACTTCAGGTTTGTTTTGATTTTTTATGCACAAAGTATATTATGTCATGAAGTGTCTTAAATAGATATTGATAATTGCAATTGCATCTGTCCATCAAAGGTCTCCTGCTTTTTGTTGTTGTTTTTAGTCTTGAATATCAGAAATTTATGCAGGTAATGATGTCATAATTTTTAGATGGAACTCAGTTTTAACATTTTGCTTAGATGTTGGTATAATGACCAACTCCTCAATTCTTTTCCAATTAAAATTAAAATCTGGAATATTCAAATGAATATGTAAAGCAGGGTCAATTGAAATTGTGAAAATCCTAATTTTATGACAAAAAATGCTTAATTTTTCCTCGGGTAGAATCCAACTCACCTGTAAAGACTGTCTGATTAGGTTTTTCATATTAACCTTGTAGTCTTAGCTTCATTGCGGACAGAGATGTCAATAAACTGTTTATGATAAAGTCATATAATAAAGATTCTGTTCTTTTCTGTTCAGATACGTTATTACAATAACAGTTGAACCAGTGAGATTTAAACAGACAACCTTGATTTTGTTGCCTGTCTCAGTATGGTCCCCGTTTAACTAAACTTTGTACGATCACATTTGATCTGAAGTCTGTTGTTCTAAAAAGTGTCTACTAATGTCTTATTTTCATAATAAAACACATAGGCTTTTCACTCATTTTATTGCATTATACAAACACAACACCTTTTTAAAGAAAAAATCACAAGAAAAATATAATTTTACATCTGTGAATTTACGCTTACTAAAAAGTTTATATAAAGGAGTCCCTGATTGTAGATTTACGATTTCTGTTGCAGGGGACCCATATGGTCGTCCAAGCTCATCTTTGTCCCCTTACAAACCCCTGCCTGCAATTGGTTTATCAACTCCAAGAAGTCCTCCTTCCTCTAGCAGAATTTCTGATGGGGGTCTACAAGAGCCTTTGCAGAATAAAGTTAAGAATTTATCTGACACAACAGAACGACTTGTTCTTCAAGATGAAAACCAATTTCACCCTGCTGATGATGATCATGATGCTTTCTCTGTTGAAGACATTCAAGGTGCTAAAATGGAGTCAACAGATATGTACACAAATAAATCAGTTCCAAGTGTAGAAATGTTATCAAACCTTCCTCATCTAATGTCGGAGGAAATTATCAGAAAGTCGGAGTTGAATTATGAGCAGTATGCTCAATATGAGGACAGGGAGGTTGGCTATAATGAGGACAATATTGGTTCTTATCACACAGATAGTGTTAAAACTTTGGATAATTCTCAAGGGAAGTCATTAGGACGATTGCACTCTATCCCAGATGAGCCAACAGATGCTGAAGAAAGAATTTTAAAATTGCCAGATGGAAAGAGGTTTCAATTTCAGACCTCAAGATAAGCTAGAGATCACTCTACAGTTTGCAGAAAACAGCAGTTTGTTGGACTACAGTGGTTACCACCTTGTTTGCAATGCTCCTAAGCGAGAAGTTTTAGACATAAGTAAGAGTATCAAAGAGGCTAATATCCAAGATAGAACTGTGCTGTATCTTGAAGAAGGAGATTGATTCCACTGAGCCTCATTTTAATTTTATGAAACTTTCCCCCTTTTTTACGAGAAATGAATTTTCACTTTTCCTATTGTAGTGGTATGTGCTGTATCCTGACTTCTTGTCTGGAAAATGGACATTGTATTTAAGTATGACTTTCATTCTCTTGCTCCAAATTTGGCCATTATATACAATGGTGAATCCGTATTTGGGAACGATATTTGAGCTTAAGATCATACTTATGTATGGTCAAGGGCAAAGGGCCTAATCTGTCAGATTAAAAGTGAAAGAATAGTCATCTATTTATTTTCTTTTTCAGTAATTTTATAACAGTGTAAAGTTATTTGTATCTGGAACACTATCAGATATATTGGAGAGTTTTATCGACAGATATTAATCCTCACAAAAATTGTTCATGCTCAAGTTTTCTAGAACACAAATCTATGAATAAGTGTACCCATGAAATTCCTTTTAGTGCATAATCAGTGTTGATTATGTTCTTAAAGGAATTTGTGAGTACATTTAATGTCAAAGAATAATAATAATTTATTAATACTGGCAGAGGATTTATTAGTGTATTCAATCCACTCCTGTGACATAATTTATTGCATTTTGAATGTTACAGATGTGTGTTTATGTATTTTACGTAGATTAAAAAATGCCTCTTTAATAATGAATTAAGTACATGTACTGTTATCTAGATTAATTTTACTGGATATTTTTTTTCTCGTTAAAGCCAAACCTAAAAAATAGGATAAAAGTGATGTTGGTACTGGACTTAAACATTGTAGAAATAGCAAAAATGACATTGTAAAGTTAATTTGGTATTTAATTTAATATTTACCAGTGTTTTCCTAATTTTATATATTCATTTTCTTGTTTACAATTTGAGGTACTATGTTTTACCAGTGGTGCTTCAAAACAGTCTGGAGTACAAATGTCACTCATGGTGCAAAATTGTAGTTATTTTAGTCTATATGCACTGATACATTGCTTTAATGTGCACATTTATTGTGATATTTATATGTGAACACACATTGTTCATAACTTATTATTGTTGTTAGTGATGTACCAGTAATTTATTTTATTGATGAATGAGTAGTTTTTTTCCTCCAGTGATGAAAAGAATCATTTCTGCTTTACTGTAAGGACGTCAATCTACCCCTTCACCTTATACAGGCAGGTTTTGATGGTTTAGCAAACATGTTAGACCCAGATCAGACTGCTCCCTATAAGATCTTCAGGCTTTCCATCGTTTGCTCATATTCTGCACGTTCTTCATGTCAAAGAAAAATCCATTGTTTCACATACCATTTATATTTCAGTTAATTGATGGTCATGAAGTCATAATTTGTACATGAATATTCATGAAGTCATAATTTGTACATGAATACATGTATTCATGAAATAAAGGGATAACATATTCTGATAGTATATGAAAATGATATTTAGTTTTCATGTATGCCTAAAAATGGCATACTTAATCATTCATTGTATTCATGCTTAGGAATACACATCCTCGTTACCCAGGCTATTCATATTTTCATGAAAACATGGATAGCCTGGGTACCGAGGATGAGGAATGCACTGTATTTACAAAGCATGGTAATGATACAGTAATGCATCATGAAGAGTTTGATGTATGTCTACACGTATGTTTGTTTTTTTTTCATTCCAACGAGACCTGAACTGTGATAAATTGAAAATGTATAACTTTAATGTTCAAATCTTTGTCATTGCATTTAAAAATTTGAGAAAGAATATGACACAATATAATAAATTGTCGATAATATGTTGAAAATGAGGGAGTCTTTTTAAACAATATAACCTTCAAAATTCATGTTTGTGTAATTACGTGAGTATATTGTTAAAGAACATGTTGTTATATATATTAATTAACTTTTATGGTATATAATAGAAAGTTATGCCAGATGTAGGTAATGATTCACTTTAGTTAGTCTATAATGCATTGCTGTCAGTGGAATTAGAAATACTGGGATGTCACTGATCATATATACATATGATGATTGAAAATATTGTAATTTTTTAGTGATACATGATAGTGATATTAAGTATAGAAATATTGGTGATATTGTTTTACTTATGATTGTTGTTGAATATTGTTTTGATCAGCAATAATGCCTACTTTCAAGTACCTATTTTTTTAATAGGAGAAGGGTTCCTTTAAGATAAAGATACTGGTAACTATTATATAAAAATGATTATTTTAGATTAAAAGGGTTTTCTAAGTATTATTTTCAATATATGGATAAAACAGATATCAAATAAAAAATCTTAAAAAGGATGCCACAGTCTAGCGGTAGTGTCTCTGGTTCCAAAGGCTGTGGGTTTGAGACTCTGTATGAACATAGTTCTTTACCTTCTCACCTCACAAGACACAAAGTACTGGTAGAATGCAGCTATATTTTTGAGTTTGTTCTGTCTTTATTTTTTATCAGTTGATAAAAAGAAGAGAAACATTAAATTTGTTTACATAAGGAAATCCTAGAAAATAGGAATTTCTAATAAATAAAATAATGCTTTATGTATGTTTATCTATTTTAAGTGTCATGTGTTTTGCATTTTGCTTTTATCATGTCCTGTATGTGTATCAATGTAGATATAATGTTTTCCAAATTGTGTCAAACAGATGTGTTGTGCTTTGATCCATGCCAATCTTAACCATATATGTATATGTTGTGTTTACATCAATACAACAATATTGTAATTGTTAATGTTTTATGTAAGACTGTGATATTTCTGTTAAATAGGGCAAACTAGAAAATCAGTTGATAATGAGAAAAACATCTCTCTTACACCATATCTGTCATTGGTACTGTGGTCTTGTGGAAACATACTTGACGACAGATCTGAAGGTTGTCAGTTCAAACCTTATAAAGGAAAATGGTTCATATAAGCCATGAAAAGACCTTAAAAATAATTTAACCTTTAGATATACTTAAGTTTTGCCTTGAGATAACGTAGAAATAGCACTGAAATTTCACTAAAAGTCCTTGAATGTCTGTTTACAACCTTGAATATTCAGAGAACAAAATAAAAAATAGGATTTTCGTGCAAATAGAAACTGCAGTATTTATATACAAAATAACTGTATGTAAGTATTGCATGAAACTTCAGTTAGTATTCTGATTTGTCTACCACATTTTGAGACTTATTTTCAATGGATTAATCATTCCAAATGTGGCACTGAAAAAAAAAGTTCCAAAAGAAGCCATGAAAAGAATAGTCCTTGTTTCCCAGTCATGTAAAAAGAAATAAGTTTAAAATTCTACCAAAAAGTCTCACTCATCTTTTGGTCACTTATGTCAACATATGGGGTTTGGATCATTAAAATGTCCTATATTCTATATATATATTTAGAACATTAAAATGTAATTTTATGTGCTGGAGATTTTGTGCTAGTGTTCATACAAATACAAAATCAGTGTTACACAAATGTATATGTTACACAGACTGAGCAGATATTAAAAGCAAGATATGAGAGGATTTTTGCTGAAACTTCTTTGATTTTCACATTATACCTCAAGCAGGTATATCTGTTACCGTATTTTAGTGGCCATAGGTCAACTACTAATAGAAGTCCAGGGAGATTTTTGGTCGCGAAAATATGGTTTCTGTTTTCAAATTATTAAGAGGTTTGCTAAGTCCTGGTTTAATTTATTTGCATATGGCCAGTGAAATACATTGGTAATTAATTATATTTTAGATATTTATTTATAATTTCAGGATTTTAAGTAAAAAAGAATGATTGTACATAATTTATACTCTGGCAAAACTTACTCAAGTTTGTCTATCTCAATTCTTCAGTCGATAAGTTTATATTCATATGCTTGTATGTTTTATTTGTGACACGTTGTTGTTGTAGTTAATCTCTGTAAGTGTTCATTTCTGTAGAATTTCTCAGGCAAGCATTTTAATCATTCTCACTCATGTTAAATCTATGTTCCTCAGATATTAGTTTACAGATGAGGAAAATAGTCTATTTTTAGAATAGGTATACCAGTAAGGTCATGACCTGTGCCATAGGATCAAACTGCTGAATAGTCATCAAGTCATTATCTGAAACATTATTTTTACATATTGTAAATTTGTTATTTTTGATTAAAAGAGAAAGTATTTCAAAGGTGTATAAAGAGAAAAAAAAACTATTTTTGTAAAGATTTTTTTTCTCTTTATAATTCAGCTATTTCTTTTTTAATTGCATAAGCAACTTTCTTTTTTTCTTATATTAATAAATTCAAAGCCAAAATTGAGAGCATCAAGTATTTACATGTTATTTTGCCTATTGCACATTTAGTATTCAGCTTAACTTAGTAAATACACGTAACACTTTCAATATATTTGTTACAATAATTTGCCTAGTTACTAAGAGTTACTTAATAAATTAACTTTGCCTTTCGAAATCAACACCAAACAAGATGTTCGAAGGACAGATCTGCAAGACTATATGCAAATTAGCATTAAAAATACCTCTGTGTATATAGCTTAATATGTTAAACACTGCACTACCACAGAAAATACTTGGCTGATGTAACTGTTCTTGATTATGCCATAGTTTAGTTTAATACTTGTGTTGCCATATGGAACAATTAACTTGTGCCACATTAGTTGTGATCTCTAAATTTGACCTAGTTCAGCAGTTGTGTGATAAGTAAAGGGGATAGATTTGTTAGATAAATAAGTTATTTTACCTTGCTTGATTGTTTAATTATCTATATTATTCAACTACCTAATAGAAAAGTCAAATTTACAAAAACACTAAACTAATAGTAAAGTAAGTGGAGTTGAGATTCATTTCACTTATCTTGTTTATATATTCATGAGGTAAACTGCTAACATTGACTCTAAAAGGAGACAAAAGAACACTGATTTTGTTTTAACATGCTTTTTACACAGTCTCTTGTAGCTAAGAACTAAATGGATCAAATATAAACAAATTGGTTTTTATGAGTAATGCAACGTAGTCATTTTAGATCACATGTCATGGTGTGTTACATTTGCTGTCTAGAGAAATAGCAATTTGTGGATTCCTGTCCCGTATTTGACTGTCAAAAAATTGTACTAGATAAGATAAGTTATTGGATTTATTTATTTATTTATTTGCACATACAGACATTCCATTATTTTTTGTATTGAACTAGTACACTGCTCAGAAAAAATGCATACAAATTGGATGCAACTAGTTTAAATGATTTTGTTTGTTTCATGCTTGTGCTTGACATGTATCCAATATATAACAAACCCAAAAACTACCTTATTAATATCACTGATATGCCTGCTGTACAATTATATATCTGTAACAGTAAAGGGAGGTAACCTCAGCATAGAAGATAAGCAATAGTCTCAAGAGTTATTTGACTTTACCCTCTAACTTAAATGACGCACCACCATTCAGATACATCAAATGGTAAACGGTCAAGTTGATTGAAATGGGGTTTTCAAGATTAGATCAGAAGTTATATTTGGTATTATCCATTGTTTTAGAAGTCTACATTAATTGAGAATTTACTAGCTTGACATATAAAACCATGATATTTATTTATTTATTTACTAAGCTCAATTTATCTTGCTGAAATGTAAAAAAAAAAAATAAATCTGTAATCTGTGATAAAAAAAAACAATGTGAATGCTGTTTATGTATTTTGCAAGATACATGTGTGTACATTATTAAACATTTATTTCTGAAATTGTTGAAAATAGAAATGATATAATGTATTCATAGGACTAAAGGACTAATACAGACATTTGGATATTGACAAATTTCTAGAGAAATATGGAATTGATTTTTAAACTTTTTTTTTTCATAGCTTTATAGAATTATAAAGATTCAGATACAGTTGTCATCGTTGTTGTTGATTTTTTTTCTGGTGTTTGCTTCATTGTTTGATGTCTGTTAGATTTATCAGGTATTTGTGATATTTGTCCTGATGTAAGTTTCCGTCCATCTTGATGTGATAAATGTGATACGAGTCCAGATCAAATAAAGCTTAGAATATCACTTGTGATTTGTGTCGAGCTTTGTATTATTTTCTCAGTCCATCCCTATGTCTGTGTGTGTGTGTGTGTGTGTGTGTGTGTGTCTCTCTCCCTGCATGTGTATCTTTGTCCATGTGTGGGTGTGTTTTCTCTCTCTGTCTACACACATACTTGCCAGAAAATATCACTGAAAGTGATTAATCCCCCTATACATCACACTGACACAGACTATAAATCTTTATTGTTTGGACAAGGTATTTTTAGCATGTTTTGTCAAACAAGAGGGCCAAAATGGCCCTGTGTTGCTCACCTGAGTAAGATGGCTGTGTTAGGCATAATGACAAAAAATCTGGCATCTAAAGTGTTTTTCTAACATTTGACTAAGTGACCTACATTTTGATCCTACCTGAATTTGCACTCAACTGGGAATTTATGCAGTCATCTTTCATATCAAGTTTAATGAACACTGGGACAAAAATGTAGGCCTCTAGAGTGTTCACAAGATTTTAAAAAAATTTGGCCTGGTGACCTACTTTTTGACCTTATGTTGCCCAGTTCTGAATTCATCTGAGATTTGATGTAAACAAACATTCTGACCAAGTTACATTAAGGTTAGTCTAAAACTGTGGTCTCTAAAGTGTTCACAATATTTTTTTTGCTCACCTGAGCACGTGTGCTCAGGATGAGCTTTTAGGATCGATGAATGCCCGTAGTCCGTCCGTCCGTCCGTCGTCCACAATTTGTTCGTTTGCACTCTAGCATCTTCATTTTATGAGCAATTATCTTCAAACTTTAAAACAATGTTTATAACCATAAAATCTAGGCCAAGTTCGATTATTAAATTTTGGCTAAGTTGGATTATGGCTGAAATTGGACCCTTAGGTCAGGAGTTACGCCCCTTTTAAAATTGAAAAAAGCCAGATTTCACTTTGTTTGCCCTCTAGCATCTTTATTTCTTATGCAATTGCCTTCAAACTTTTTGTCATTGTTTAAAACAATAATACCTTGGCCAAGTTCAATTATGACTGGAATCAACACATAAGGTCAGGAGTTATGCCCCTTTTAAATTTGAAAGAATCCAGATTGCTCTTTGCACTCTAGCATCTTTATTTCTTAAGCAATTGCCTTCAAACATTGTTTATGACCAGAATATCTTGGCCAAATTTGATGATGGCTTTAATCAATTTATTATGTCAGGAGTTATGCCCCTTTAAATGTTGAAAATTGCAAGGTTTCACTCTGTTTGAACTTTAATATTTTCATTTTTTAGCACTCATTGTCAGTTGAAAAAAAGGGGAAAAATTAGTTAGATATTATTAGCTCACCTGAGCACAATGTGCTCAAGATGAGCTTTTGTGATCGCCCTTCGTCCAGCGTCCGGCGTGCGTTGTTCGTTGTCAACAATTTGACCTTGTTAACACTCTAGAGGTCATATTTTTTGGCCAATCTTCATGAAACTTGGTCAGAATGTTTGTCTCCATAAAATCTTGGACAAGTTCGAAATTGGGTCATGTGGGGTCAAAAAGAAGGTCACGAGGTCAAATCTTAGTAAAACCTTGTTAACACTCTAGAGGCCACATTTTTGGCCCAATCTTCATGAAACTTGGTCAGAATGTTTGTTTCCATAAAATCTTGGACAAGTTCGAATTTGGGTCATGTGGGGTCAAAAAGTAGGTCATGAGGTCAAATCTTAGAAAAACATTGTTAACACTCTAGAGGCCACATTTTTGGCCCAATCTTTATGAAACTTGGTCGGAATGTCTGTTTCCATAAATCTTGGTCAAGCTCGAAAGTGGGTCATGTGATGTCAAAAAGTAGGTCAATATGAAAAATCCAACATATGTTGCTCATTTATAATCAGGTGAGCGATTCAGAGCCATCATGGCCCTCTTGTCTAAGATTTGACCTGGTGACCTAGTTTTTGACCCTAAGTGACCCAATTTCATACTCATCCAAGATATCATGTAGACAAACATCCTGACCAAATTTCATGAAGACTGGGCCAAAACTGTTGCCTCTATAGTGTTAACAAGGTTTTTCTAAGATTTTCTAAGATTTGACCTAGTTTTTGACCCAACATGACCCAATTTCAAACTCATCTGACATAGCTTAAAGACAAACATCCTGGCAAGGTTTCATGAGGATTGGCCAAAATGTGGCCTCAAGTGTTACAAGTTTTTCTAGATTTCTGTCCTAGTTTTTGACCCCAATGACCATTTCAAAATCATCCAATATATCGTTAGAAAACATCCTACCAAATCTATTGAAGATTGGGCAAAAACTGTGGCCTCTACAGTGTTCACAATGTTTTTCTAAGATTTGACCTGGTGACCTTGTTTTTGACCCCACATGACCCATTTTTGAACCCATTCAAGATATCATATAGACAAATATCCTGACCAAATCTATTGAAGATTGGGCTAAAACTGTGGCCTTTAGAGAGTTCACAAGGTTTTTCTAAGATTTGACCTAGTGACCTAGTTTTTGACCCAACATGACCCAATTTCAAACTAATCTGACAAAGCATAAAGACAAACATCCTGGCAAAGTTTCATGAAGATTGAGCCAAAAATGTGGCCTCAAGCATGTTCACAAGATTTTTCTAAGATTTGATCTGGTGACCTAGTTTTTGACCCCACATGACTCATTTTCAAACTCATCCAATATATCAGTTAGACAAACATCCTGACCAAATCTATTGAAGATTGGGCTAAAACTGTGGCCTTTAGAGAGTTCACAAGGTTTTTCTAAGATTTGACCTGGTGACCTTGTTTTTTTCCCCACATGACCCAATTTCGAACTCATCCGAGATATCATGTAGACAAACATCCTGACCAAATCTATTGAAGATTGGGCTAAAACTGTGGCCTTTAGAGAGTTCACAAGGTTTTTCTAAGATTTGACCTGGTGACCTGTTTTTCCCCACTGACCCAATTTGAACTCACTCGAGATATCATGTAGACAAACATCCTGACCAAGTTTCATGAAGATTGAGCCAAAACTGTGGCCTCTAGTGTGTTCACAATGTTTTTCAAAGATCTGACCTGGTGACCTAGTTTTTGACCCCACATGACCCAATTTCGAACTCATCCGAGATATCATGTAGACAAACATCCTGACCAAGTTTCATGAAGATTGGGCCAAAACTGTGGCCTCTAGAGTGTTCACAAGCAATTGTTGACAACGGACGACGGACAAAAGGCGATCACAAAAGCTCACCCTTAGCACAAATGCTCAGGTGAGCTAAAAAGGAGCACTAACTGTGTAAAGAAATTTACATATTTTGCCCAAAGTTCAGCAAAATTTAGATAAAAGTGTGCGAAAATTTCTGTAAATGATGAGATCCATCTGACAAGGTACTTTTGGAAAATTCTATTTCAAAAAGGGGATCTCAAATTTTTGTGGAGGTTGAAGAGGAATGACAGAATAATGCCAGTGTGTCTTGTCTGATAACAATATGAACACTAAGACCTATTTGGGCATAGAAGCAAATTGTATTTTAGAGATACAGTCATGTAGGAGATAAATCTATGCTTGTCTTGCTGGTGTGACTCTTATTCTTACAATGTGTTAGTACCTAAAGTAACCAGTGGTATTTAAGAACCACACCAGCAGGTATCACTGAAGGGGATTGACATCCCACATGACATGACTAAATGATTCTTGTTAGTTTTTCATAGAGAAAAGTTAAAGATCTACAATAGTTACTGTCCCTCAGGGATGAGCAGTTATAGGGGCAACCTGTGGGGAGGTTGCAGGTTTGATTCCTGGTGTAATCAACCAAAGTCAGAAATGGTACTAGTAAATCCCTGTTTGGTGCTAATAAGATAGTATAAGGACTTGCAGGTCCTGTGTGATAATTTGGTATCATCCAACATGACTATTGTATGATATTGTATATATTCACCATCAAAGAGGTGAAAACCAATCAGAGTGAAAACATAAACAACAAAGAAGCAAATCATTTGTATTAATCATTTATTGCTGGAATAAATTTTATCATATATAAATGTAGTGCACATGTAATCAACATTATATCTGTGTTTATATCAATATTTGGTGATACCAGCCACTCAATCTTTATAAATCTGGTTGTTGTAGTAAGTTGTTATATAATTAAACATTAGGGTCATAGTAGCCCTCGATCACTCACCTGAGTTCTATCTGCCTGGATAAAGCCTAATAATAATGTCAGTTAAGATTTGACTATATACTACAATATCAGCCAAATTCAAAATTTTAACCCTTTCCCTCATATAGACTCATTTTAACCCTTTCCCTCATATAGACTCATTTTAACCCTTTCCCTCATATAGACTCATTTTAACCCTTTCCCTCATATAGACTCATTTTGACGTACTCAATAGGTACCACATAAAGCCTGATCTGCAGAAAACCACAGTTAAACCTTACCAAATTTAATTACAAAATCCTCATTTCCAGACCACTGAGGAGCAGCGAACAGCATAAAACCTGATCAGCCTGCGAGTTACTCGCAGGCTGATCTGGTTTTATGCTGTTCGCATAGATCTTTTCATGGTGTCCTCTATGAGGGAAAGGGTTAAAGAGGAGATATCTTTTAAACAAATTGTTGACAACAGAGTGGTCGCAACAGTGCCTAGATAAGCTAATTAAACTATTTATCAGTAAACAGTTTAAAATATATATTTTCACATCATTTTTTTAAAAATGTTTTAATATGGTAAGAATATTGATATAACAACAAATATCTGAAAAACAAAGCATTTATTTTCAGTGAAACGTGAATTATAATACTTTTTTCCTTGCAAAATTTGAACACTCTTTCATTCTTCTTTTTCTATCAGATAATTTTATGGCTGTCTCTTTTATGAAATATGAATTTGGAATGTATTTCCGAATCATAATGGATAATATATTCATAAATTGTTCTGTATAAACATTTTATTTAGATACTAGTAACCATTTTCTCGACCTAGAGTTAATTACCATCAGTCCAACAGTAATTCAGTCATAAAGTGATGTCCAGCTAATTACAGGCTAGCGTAGCATAGTGGTAACGCACCTCACTTCTCACCAATGTGTCCCAGGTTCAATTCCTGGTCACATATGTGAAAGGGTACACTGGTCGCCCATCCAGACACATGGGTTTTCTCCGGGACCTCCAGTTTCCTCCCACAATAATGACCACATATACCGCCAACAGAGCCATCGAGAGTGATTAATATGATTTAACTTGTTTCATAATCAATGTGAAATAACCCTGAGTGTACAGGAGCATCTGGGTGAACCACCAGTCAGCTGGGAGGCTTCCTCGATCACATGAAAAATCTAAATGTCCCTGTCAGGATTTGAGCCCACAGCTGTGAGGGCAAGTGATCGTAAGTCAGTGAATATAACCATTTGGCCAAGTGGCCTAATTATGACCCAAATATTGGTAAGTAATTTTCTCCAATTTGATTCATGAACTGGAAGGACCATTGAACCTTTAACGCAGAATGATGGTTAAGTTTGATTGCTAGAGTTTAACATCCCACTAACATTACTGTTGTTAAGTTGGGGACTTGGGTCTATATATGACATACATAGTGCTCCCTTCCTGCAGTATCACATCATAGACAAGTGACATGAATATAAACTCAGCCACATTATCCTGACACTGGGTCAACCAGTCCTGGAACTACCCTCATATACTGAGCGCCAAACCAGTATGTTGTGAGGTTCAAATCTATTGTGCTAACTCCCTGCTATAGGCAGGCTGCTTTTACCATGGTAACTAACAGGCAACTATGCTAGTCTGTTTAATTTGTACTGTAGACATTGTGAAAACATGAAGTAGATTTTATCTAGACTTTTACAGATATATAAGAATCAATGCCTGCATTCTGCTTTTTTTCTCATATATTACATAAACAGATCTTTATCATAACAAAAGCATCTGCTCACAATAAACTGGCCACACAATTAGTAGAATTAATCAGTTTTTTTTCCTTTATAGTAATACTAGTATAGTAGTATTGTTTTCAATATTTACAATGGTACTGTGAAGAAGATCCTTAATCATACAAAAAATACACAAAAAGCACCATGACACTTTGAAGCAGTCTTATTTTATACTGAAAACAATATGATTATTAAGCAATTAATTTTCTCTCTCTCTCTCTAACATTTTAATATGGCAGCTTATATGATAACAAAACTCAAAATTATCAACAAACATCCTAGCATCTACAAATAAAAAAAAA
>JAIFHC010000711.1:0-50000 GCA_021229015.1 Solen grandis | reverse complement strand
TTGTTTACACATAAACTTATTACACTGGAACTTACCCAACATATATACTATATATAACAGAGTATGTCCATCCTTTATTTACATATACATATATATTTTTTTTTCAGAGTTTGTCCATCCTTTATTTACATATACATATATACTATATATAACAGAGTTTGTCCATCCTTAATTTACATATACATATATACTATATATAACAGAGTTTGTCCATCCTTTATTTACATATACATATATACTATATATAACAGAGTTTGTCCATCCTTTATTTACATATACATATATACTATATATAACAGAGTTTGTCCATCCTTTATTTACATAAACATGTATACAAAAAGCCTGTATGGTGAATCATGTTGGTACATCACTAAATTGTTTGTCCTAGTTTCGAAACTCAGTCGCTGATAATTGAAATGTTGACACATATATACACAGCAAAGATGCTCTAATGTTCCGTGTAATACCCTAATTTTTAGCAATCCACTTGTTCAAAATGACCATTTTTCTTTTTCTTGGCCATCTGCCCATCTCGCATTTTGCTTATGGCAGAGAATGACCAGTGCTAACGCAGAGATGCTACCAACATAGCGATTTCTACAGAGAGACCGCCGATATGGTTATGCTCCGTAGACTGGGAGTCCTAATGTTACATTTAGCATAAACTGGAGCAGTAATTGAGAAGGTCAAGTGACTTGAAATTTGTTTTTATTGACTTTAAAAATCAAATTGATATTGTAGCTAAAACATCATTTTGCTGTAAGGGTCGAACATATTTCAATAAACGACATCATTTTTTTTTATTTTTTTTGTCATGAAAAGTTATGTTGCCCTAGAAAACAAGAGTATGCAACGATTGGGTTCCTCCATTTTACAACACATCAATCTCTACGCAGTTATCTCCCTTTCATTTTTCGGCATAGATCCCTGCCACCACGAGAAGGAATTATCAGGATTTAGGATATATATAGTGGCATTTTTCTAAATATATTTTCTTAAATGAACATCAGTTATCGCCTTGTGGTAAAAAATAATATGTTAAGAAAATAACTATTTTCTGCCACTGAAGATCTATAAATAATAAACCTTCGTCATTGGTAACCTTACAATCATCACGTGACATTTGTGACGGCAGTGATTCTTTTTGCTAAATGAGCTTGCAAGGGAGATTATTGTGTAGAGTTTGACAACACATATGTATTCGCCAACGTGTCTTTGACCCCTTACCTTTATGTGACCTTTTTTCATCTGTCTAAACCGTCCCCAGTGGCCGAGTAGTTATAGCGTCCGCCTCGGGAGCGAGAGGTCGTGGGTTCGATGCCCGGCCGCGACATACCAAAGTCGTAGAAAATGGTACTGTTACAGCTCCCTTTCTTGGGGCTCAACATATAAGGGTAGTTGCAGGACCGGTTGGCCTGGTGTCAGGATAATGTTACTGGGTGTGGTATCATGCCATATGTCTACGGCGTGATACTTCAGTGCGGTAGCACTATATTTCTCTTAAGTAGACGCCGCCTCCAAATGACTGAAATACTGTCGGTTGGACGTTAAACCCAACCAACAAACAAACTAACAGTTTGTCCATCTTGATTATCCATTATTCCCGTCGCTTGCGATAAATTCCTTAAAAATGAAAATATAAACGATAACTAATACAAGCTTTCATAACATTTGGAAAAGCATTGTGAGTGACGTGCTTTTCGTGATAGCAAACAAATTCTCGGGTCCTTCGTGGCCAAGAGGGTAATATCGCTGACTTTAACACTCACTCAGCCCCTCGCCGCGTGGGTTCGAATCCCGGTAGGGTCATTCAGATTTTCATGCGTGGAAGCCTTCCAGCTGGCTTGCGGTAGGTCGGTGGTTCTACCCGGATACCTCTGTGCATTCGGGGTCTTCCTCCACCTGTAATTAGCTGGACGTCGCTATATGACTGAAATACTGTCGAAGCGACGGTAAACTCAAAGAGTCAAGTCAAGTCAAACAAATGCTCACGAAATATGTAGGTTTTCCAGGATGTTTGGTCATCCAGTTCGAGTTTATTTTGATATATTGATTACTAGATGGGCGGTTCCGCAATTTGTATGTAACTACTCCCCCTATTGTAATTTTGACAGTTTCTATTCAAACTTTGGTTAAATGCTCACAAACAGTATCACAAAAGTCAATAATTCACCACGTGCTTCACACTTACACTGGTTGGATAATCCTGTTAATGTAAACATACTTGATTGACAGTTTAGGAAACGTCCATTATATTTCCTCCGCTGGGTATATCAATGCATTGAAATATTTACTAATCTGTTTTTATTTTTTTATTATTTTTTTTTTAAGGAGCGTGATCCTTAAATCATTTATTTTTATCTGACTCCTGGGGTAGGGCCCAGAGGGGTAAGTTTTTGTTTAAAGTATAAAATATATTATAAAGAAAAAAAGAGTATCGTCACTGTGTCTGTGCACATGTCAAATATAGGAAAGTTCAGCTAATTACATGTATATGGATTATGGAAAGCCCAAGTTTTACCGCAAGATCAGACTGATCATAGTTCGGAAAGAATTTTCCGTTTTCATGTCATAATATCATAAACCTTATAACCCTGTGAGGTACCGACAGATCTGGATTGTAGCCAGTTTTACGTATCGATAAACAAATGCAGGCATAGAAGATTTGCATAATTACCACAGCCATTTTCACCGCACTGTACCATTTAGCGCTCACAAGCGTATTATTTGTAAGGTCATGACCTCCTTATGGAACCTCACTCTGGACCACTCTGAATCAAATCAAAGCACACAAGGCACTAAAAGACTGCCGTCGTGGTTATCATGAAACAATGAGCGAGTAACTATAATTGCAGGTAATTTTTATCTGTGGGGGTGGGGGCGTCAAATGACCGTTTTCTTCCTATCAAATTTACGCTGGAAGTAGAGTTATAAGTATTTCAAAGTGTAATTCCAGTCGAAGTCGCTCAGCGCCTTGCTTTGATTTATCCCTCTAAATATACCGGGGACAACATTCGACTTTCCAACACTGGAACATCTGTATACCAAATAACAAAGGGAAAGAAGGGAAGCTTTTCTGGGGCGGTCATCAATAAACATCCTAGATTCGACTTAGAAATATCCCTATCCTTTTCTCTGAGGATATTTCAACTAGCACTAGAAATTCACAGTACTAATTTCATTAGAATCTTCATTACATTTTTGTGTGTTTTTTGTCCCTCTGTATTTACTTTATATTAAACATGATAAGAAACGGATTCTGGCTTCACTCGATTACGGAGATCGTTACTTTGAACAAATGTATACAAGTCTTTGATGTAAACGAATCACACATACTTGTTGCCGCCCCCTCCCCCGCACACACACAAAATGCATTTTGGCATAATTGGCCTTTTTTCATGAAAAAGACAAACATAACAGTCTTCCCGAAACTCGTTTTCGATTCAGACCTCAACACAAGTGCAAGTGTTTCAACCATACTTGAAAGTACATATAGGATATCACTGTGTTAAGGCAGAAAAGGCAGCTTTTTACACAATCATCTAAAATAATAGAATGAGATGGTCGCATTTTTTTTAAAAATTAAATGTTCTTAATGTTAGAGGTTATGACGAAACATATCGTTTCGCAACGACGATAACCCGAATGCCGGGGGGGGGGGGGGGGGGGGGGGGGATATTATATATGTGTGTGTGTGTGTGTGTGTGTGTGTGTGTGTGTTATTTGTGATATAGTGGCGACGTTGTTCAGTGGTAGCGGACATACTTTCAGATCTAAAGGTTGTTTGTGGGTTCAAACCTCGTTTGACACAAAGTACTTTCCAAACAAAGAACCGACGACAATGATTAATTTGTTATATACTTATCTCTCTTGATGGTTCTGTGATTGTATATATATATATATATATATATATATATATATATATATATATACTTACGTTAAACTATTACTGTACCCACTGAAGAAATCAAGTAATACCTACCCGCCTCAGAGAATCGATGTACGACTAATTACGACCGTAAATGAATACATTTAATTGCAATACACTTATACATACGTCATAATATGCAATCAGGGTTATTTTGCATATTTTGTGATTACATAAATCGATGATGTCCAAGGACCATGTAATGAAATAAAACACAGTCATGTAGCTTCTTTATCAAACAGGGAAGTATCTACTTCAAGAACTTAATCCCGCCTGGTTCTCAAATGTGACAGAAGATATAAATAACAACATTGCAAGAGGACATCATTGTGTATTCAAAATTGGGCATCAGATTTATTAGATCTACAGGATGTATTTCAATGCATAATAGCCGAGTGGTTAGAGATAAACAGGGGATGGGGGTGGGGGTCGATCCAGGCCGCTTAACTCAAAAGTCGTTCAAAAGGATACTGAAATATCTCCCTTGCTTGGCGCTAAGCATGATGTTATTTGCAGTACTGGCTGCCCTGTTGTTAAAATAATGTGACCGTGTGTTTAGACCGCTAATAGAATGCCATGATTATTTCAACATCGGGTTGAAATGACGAAGAACAGTTCTACATTGTAAGACCGTCTTAAATAATGAACATGCAATATAAGATGTGTGTAATTACGTCAAAATTATGCAGGAGTTGTAAAGGAGGTCTCAATCATTATGATGATAATAAAAATAAAATGGCAAGAAAGTTTTACAATCAAATGTCAGAGACTTGAATATTCTGGATGTCGTCTGCCGATAAATATTTTGCGGTTGTCTTTCATATTAGGCAACTTAACCACCCCCCCCACCACACACACACACACACACACATACATTTTATACAGCTATGTAAAATTAATTCAAACTTTGATATTAAAATCATATAGAAATCTGTTTATGTTTATATGTACACCTTGTATTAGCGTCTGCCACTCGACATTTAGATAAATCTTTTGCCGGAATGGAGAAGTGTCTGGATAGTTATTTTCAATAAATAATGGAAAGTATCATGCCATGCATTTGTTAAGTACATCGGTAATTGGCAATGTTTGGCTATCCACTGTTTTCTGTTTGTTTACGATCTATGCAGGATTAATCAGTTGATTAACTGATTTATTTAATTGTTATGCCCTGATTTGCTAATTCTTTTACAGGGAATCGTGACGTAGCACATAAAAATGAAAAAAAGGAATATTGTGTTATTTATAGATTCACGCCAGACATGTGGCATAGAACCACAGCCATATCGATACCATTAAAACAACTTTAGTATGTAGCGACCGGGGATCGAACTCATGGGCTCCAAATGCCAAATGGATACTCTAACCACACAGTCACCGTAACCGATAATGCGTATACTAAATCAATCAATCGACGTTAAGTTTTGTATTACCTGCACCTTGCGAATTGTCATGCCGTGAGATGCATGTTAAAAATACTGGATTCCAGAAATCGCCTGTTTTTAAGCTCACATTTAGTGTTAGTATCCATTGATGGATATTTGTGATCCATATTTAAATTTTATTTTCTGCCGATTTATCGAAATATCATTGAAGTCGATGACATGATACTATATTCTGTCACACTATCTCGGACAATAATTGTAAGAACTTGTTTCTCAATCGACGTAAAATAAATAAGTTTAAACAAACAACTTTCGACCAGGGGTCGACCGGGGGCCGAGTGGTAAGAGCGTCCGCCTCGGGAGCGGTAGGTCGTGGGTTCGATCCCCGGCCACAACATACCAAAGTTGTAAAAAATCATACTGTTGTAGCTCCTTTGTTTGGCGCTCAGCATAATTGTTTTATAAGGGTAGTTGCTGGACTGGTTGGCCCGGTGTCAGGATAATGTGACTGGGTGTGGATTCATGCCACTTGTCTACGGCGTGATACTGCAGTGTGGCAGCACTATAACTGTCTCAAGTAGACATCGTCTCTAAATGACTGACTACGTTAAACCGAAGAAACAAACAAAACAGGTGTTGAACACACGAACCTTGTTTTCCATCAATGTTTATCTTGCGTCCTGTGCAGTGACCACTGTGTATGTCGGAACAATTAATACATAAAGTAAATGCCATAACCGTAACATACGTGTTTGGTTATGTGAGGTATTATGTCTCTGCATTTGGTACTTAAACCTTCAGTAATTCGAGTTATTACTTTTACACACACACACACACACACACACATACGACCACACATACCCGCTTGTGTGTCAAATAGAAACTTTCAGGGCCAAATAGTTGCAAAATTTAAAATCGAACGCGAAAGTAATCGTGATTTTTTAGCGAAAGATAAAATAAGCAAACAAGATATATAGGTAATAGTTTTATAATTACACATAATCACTTGTTTATGCATATTGACCTGGTTACTTATTTTGTCATTGTTGAAAGAGTTGATATACAAATATTATTGATTGTTGAATCTGGAAGTCACTCAACCATCGACTGCCAGTAGGCAGTAGACTGCCACTTGACCCGGTGTCTTGATAATGTAAAGGGGTGAGGCATTAAACCACTTGACCCGGTGTCAGGATAATGTAAAGAGGCGAGGCATTAAGCCGCTTGACCCGGTGTCTGGATAATGTAAAGGGGCGAGGTATTAAACCACTTGACCCGGTGTCTGGATAATGTAAAGGGGTGAGGTATTAAGCCGCTTGACCCGGTGTCTGGATAATGTAAAAGGGTGAGGTATTAAGCCGCTTGACCCGGCGTCTGGATAATGTAAAAGGGTGCGGTATTAAGCCGCTTGACCCGGTGTCTGGATAATGTAAAAGGGTGAGGTATTAAGCCGCTTGACCCGGTGTCTGGATTATGTAAAGGGGCGAGGTATTTAACTATATTTTATTGATATTACCATATTGCATTCGGTTTTAACTTTCTAAATTAGTAAAGACAATGTTTGGTACATATGTATCTGTCGTTAGACTTTTTTTAGTTTATTTGTACAGGTCGAAAGATAGCTGCATATTGTATTATTTCTTTTAGGTTTAACCATAAGTAACAAATGCAGTTATAAAATATAGAGACAAATGTCGTCGACATGGCATGGTATCATGTTCGCACACCGGCGCTGTAATTATGCAGAAGGTCAAGACACACACATGTAATACGCTGTACAGATTACAGCGTGTGTCAAGTTTAAAGGTATGGGGTTTCAAAACTGCATCCTGAATGTTGACAAGTTAGTAGAGGAAATTTCCTTATTTTTCATAGCAGAATGAGAAAGCGGCATACACCACGGGATAAAGATCATATATAAAGTTGGGGTTAACGTCCCACCAGCATTATTTCACTGTTGGAAACTATATCACGCCGTAGACAAGTGGCATATTACCGCACCCAGTCACATTATCCTGACACCGGACAAACCAACCCTGTAACTTCACTGAATATAATGAGCGTCAATTATAATTATGTCGCTGCCGGACTCAAATCCACAACCCCAACTTCCGTGTCGTACGATCTTACCCCTCGGCTACCAGACCTATGACGAACCGGTCCAATTAACCTTCCGCAAAATTTAAGTGAGTAATTCGAAATGCAAATACTTCTTAGCATTGCACCACTGGTGGGGCAGTCTCGCTGCTCACCTATGCCTGACCATTTTTTACAACTTCGGTCGCGGCCGGGGATCGATCCCACGACCTCCAGATTCCGATACGGACGCTTAAGCTGGTTGTATCTAATATAAAAGAAAACAAAAAGCAAAAAAATCCTTGTTTTATTTGTTCTTAGACATACAATGTTCATTGTTGTTGGGGATATGAAACGTATGAACATTTCATGGCCTTGTTTTTTTAAGGGAGTATGAATCAAGAAATAATTTTCCTAAAACCGGGCCTTTCAGTCAGGAAGGTATACCAGTAATATCATTGAAGAATTTAAATGTTGCTGCCTAAGACCGATTCGTTGTGTCGGATCTAAATGTCGCTTGACTTGACTTGACTATTTGAGTTTATCATTCAGTCATATAGCGACGTCCAGCTAATTACAGGTGGAGGAAGATCCGAATGCACGCAGCCATCCGTGTAGAACCACCGACCTACCTCAAGCCAGCTGTAAGGCTTCCTCACATGAAAATCCGAATGACCCTGACGGGATTCGAACCCACACGGTGAGGGGCTTTACCGTCGCTATAACATTACCCTATTATAAAGAAAAGTACAGCTATTTACATATGGAGAAAGACTCCGAGCACAATGGGGCACCCAGGTATAACCATCGCCCTATAGTTCACTGGTGGTTAAAAAACCCTGAATATGTCTTAAATATCTTAGTCACCATAGATCCATACATCGTCGGAACCCAAGGTACATAACATTATTCTGTTATCACTACCGTATATACTTTGATATTTTCGGAAAAAAATTAATCAGTTACTTTCTGACCAATAAAACCATCGTATATTTTGAATAACTTCGTCAGCATAAATTTACATTGTGTCCGCAAGATTAACCGAGCATGGTGCCACCTCTACATGACAGAACGAATTTAACTTTCAAAATCCAGCGCCGTTTCAAAGGTGAATTCATCCGTGCTGTGTCCACCACGGTTCCAGTGGAATGCCTAACTAATAATTTATGAGTACGATATGTAAAGGTATAAGAATACACTAACTCAACTGTGATATTATGTTGTAATATAGCACGAGAGGTAAGAAGCTATAACGAAATGACTTTTTCCGAACAAAGTGCACATTAAATGATGAGTAAGCCTTTTCGTTGGTCAAAGTTCTGCGGTGAAAGATCTTTTAAAATCCTCCCCATCCTGGAGAGAGATCGCTCCGCCGTGGCTGTGGACACAGGCGTACATAGAAGACAATCAGTACGTTAGACTGAGACATATTCAAAACAAGGCGGAAGCGTGCTCCCGAGAAAATATTTCACTGGTACGCCTTATGAGTGACATTGAGCAAATTTTGATCGTGCTTATGTGCCATAGAATTTGTATTATTGACGCTTTATATTATACAGTATATTACTAAATATATTTTCATGATTTTTTTTATATTGACCAGTCACAGTGGACGTGGCCGAGTGGTAAGAGCGTCAACCCCGGAATCAGGAGGTCATGGGTTAGATCCCTGGCCGAGACATACACAGTCGAAAAAAAGTACTGGCACCCTTGCTTGGCTCTCAACATATATACAGGATAGTTGCAGGAGTGGTTGGCCCAGTGTCAGGATAATGTGACTGGGTATGGTATCATGCCACATGTATACGGCGTGATACTGCAGTATGGCAGCACTATATCTGTCTCAAGTAGACATAGTCTCCAAGTTCAACCAATATAAACATTTATTTCCCCATTGAGTAAATGTTCATGCATACATTCTTAATGAACACTTAGTCAATTATGTTGGTGGACATAATTAAAGGACATGAACGGATCTGTCATTGTGCTGTTTAGATCTGTTTTCGTTTGCACAGATAGATCTGACCACGGTTTCTATAAAATCATTATTTTTCGTTGACACTTAATTTCGAGGATTTTGTATAACAGGCAATAACGGTTATTAATGGATTCATTCGTGTTCAAAAAAACATAGTGCTTGATTAATGAAATATTTTCCTAGGGGTAATATTTCCGGATAAAAAATCATGAAAACGACGAAAATAAATTAACTATGATCATGAATGCTTTAAAAGTATACGGAATAATAAAATAATGACACGCATTATATATACTGTATTTTGAAATAATAAAATTATCTCTTGAAATACTTATAACGCTGACTCCAGATACAATGGATCTGACAGCAGTACGGTCAGTAACATTATCTCAACACCTTGACAACCAGTCCTGGAATTACTACACGACTCCGGCCTTCGTGATAATAGATTACTGCGCATCTGAACTTAACACCGTGCATTATTCTGCAATATAGCACTCGAAAATATTTTTTAAATATAATATGTGATTATTGAATTATTAAACAAATTAAATATATATAAAAGAATGGAAAAACAGTAAATATGCGACAAAAATAAATCGTTAAAAGATAATTATTGCTCCGTTCGTCAAGAAGTGGAGAACGCACCTTGTCCCTGTTACCATGGATACAGCTCATTCACTCTAGAATGAACTCGGTGACTTTTTCAATGTTCTGATCAAGGAACCTTTATGGAATACTTATATGAAAAACAAGAAAATGAAGCTACTTTTTTTCCTCACATATATGACAAAAAATGAAGTACCGGCGGATATTTGAACCACTTAATCTGATAATTTGAACAATCATAACTTATCTCATAGCGTTATTTTTTTCTTATTTCTTTTCAAAGAGAGATGTTTATTCTAGCCATTTCTTAAAGATGTTAACCATTGATATACGAACGTTTCATAAAAACGAGGTCGGTGACTTATATTTTTTCCATTTTCGATTTGAGCACATTTTGCTACATATAATATGTGAAAATAAAAAGCAAAAATAAAGATATATATTCACGTATATAAACAGTAGAAGTTTTAAAAACTGAAATAAGCTATTAAATAGGAAAGCGAGCACCCAAGACTATCACCATTTTCAGAAAATACATGAATGTTTTGTATCTGTGCAACCTCGAGTCGAGTTGAGCTAAAAAGAGATTATACCGACATATATAGGCACGAAGATCACGTGGAAAACATGAAACACGATTTGCTGCAACCAAACCAATCAAAATACATGTAAATTATCTTACAATCTTAAATATGGAGTGGAATTTTTGTTAAGCAGATAAATTTCTTGATTGATGACGAACTATTCCTGCAATTAAGCGGTCCCCGGTTCGAGTTCCGGCTTGACTCTCAAATACTCGCACCATGTAATAAGAGTGTCTGACTTGATATATTTGAAACAATACTTCAAGGTTGCCATGGTAATATTAATCCTGATAAAACAGTCGACATATTACTTCTTCATAACTTCTTCAGCCAGAACACCTTACCAGCAGGTTTACTTCTCATTCCTACAAACAACGCCCCATCAGTGTCCCGGTATGAGAGACAGTACGGCCATTCTACCCCATCACTCTCACTGACCAGTATGGAGTGGTGAGTACCGAGCTTATCTACACGATGAATGTTGTGAGACCCAAACCCACTTACAAGTATGTTGTCCTGTCTGTCTACGTGAATGTCTCTAGGACGAGATAAATCCTTGTGTTTATACTTATAGACCAAATCACCATTTTGTGTCAGACATGTTACGGTGTGGGTGTCATTATCCGGTATATAAACACGGTCACTATAGCGACTGACACGTACATAGTTTGGGCGTGTCCACATGTACCGAACTTGAACCAGCCCGAGTCTCCTCTGTATCTGTCCATCCATCGTCATCACCTGTACTTCTCCATTACCCGGGTTGTCGTGACACGTGACGTACATCATGCCGCCATGACAGTCTATACCCCAACATTTCCTGTCTACTCTCAATGATTGCCCGAGTCTCAGTCCCGGCTGTACAGAGACAAACTGAATCTTCTGTTGCCCTGGTAACGTGACGACAACCTCTGTATCAGCTACTGTACAGACAACACGTGGTTCTGATGGTAGATCTACATTCTCCTTAAAGGTGAAGGTGGGGCTATACAGATGTAACTTCTTGTTACCACGGTCACATAAAACAAGATCACCACTGGGGAGAAATGTTGAACCAGATATCCAGTATGTGTTAATGTTGATGTCTTGTTTACTAGAAACTGTTATTTCAAGTATATTCTCTCCGTTGGATACATCAGTGCTTTGAAAGGTTGTAATCACGTGACCGAGCTCAGTCACCTGCTGTAAGAGATCCTCTATATCTTTGTTGGGCTGGAAAGTCAGGTGACATGATGTGGAAGCTTCCGATTCTTCTTCTGTTACAATCTTCTCCATTTCCTCGACTTTACTAGATGACTTTGTCAGTCCGATAAACATAATTTCTTTATTCATTGAGGCCTGACAGTCTTGCATTTCCTTTATACTTTCGTCAACTTGTTTCAAAATATATTCACATGTAGTCACGTGATCCTTCAAATCTAATTCCTTGGCCTTTTTAGCGTCTTCAACTGCCTTGTAAGCCTTTTTCTCAAGATCATCAATTGTTTCATTTACTCTTCTCCTAAATTCCCTGACATCACTTACAGACTACTTTTCTGCCTCTTCAACCAAAATGTCAGCATCTTTACCCCGGGATGATAGTAATTTCTCAACATTTTGTTTTATTTCTTTCATCTTCGTCAACATTTTGTCCACCTGACATTTATTCATCTTACTACTTTTATCACTTAGCGAGGACATTACACATTTCCGGTGTGTTAACTTGGTACATTGTTCACATATTAATGTTTTGTGTTCCTCGCAGAACGTTGTGATGAGATTGCTCTTGTGATCATCACAGTAGGGCGGGGTGTAAGCGTCCGAACTTGTTTCTATGGAGTCCCAGCTGGTCGCCATGCTGTTAGAGAAAAAAAAAAGGCAAATCTAATTTTCTTTTAGAATTAAGTAAATTATCCATGAAGATTTATATCCCTAGCTATACCGGTAAGATAAATGTTGGATTTATTGTCAGACTTAATGCCATATTCGCCATTTTTATTTTGGGGAGGAAAGAAAAAAAATGGACTTCAAATAGCAAGTTAGGGACAATATCTTAAGAAAGGAATACGCCTATGTAACGAAAAAAAACGTAGTGAACAAACAAAATGCGTTCAGTTCAGTTGCACGTCTCAACAGTACTGTATATATAAAGTATTCTATGGGACAAAGAAAGGCGGAATTTAATAAAAGTGGTCCCCATCTTTAGCTCTGCCATAAATGCAATTTACTAGTTTTAATCAAACATTTATTTTTACAGTAAATTCAAAACAAATTTAATGTATTCATTTGAAAATTATTGAAAACAAATTCCTAAAACGTACACAATCTCTCTCAACGATTCCTTAAGAACACCGGTTTTTTTGTGCCTTGTCACGTCATACAATTGTCCTCACCCCTGTTGAGATAAAAAAAACAAAAGCCCATTAAAATATTTAGTCATACATACTGAAAAACACGTATAAGGTCTACGTCAAAATTACACAGTTGATAGCTGTGTTGACAGTATTTCAGTCTGTTGGGACATTTGCCTATATGATACATATGCAGTGCTGCCTCACTGGATATCATGAAGAAGGCAAGTGGCATGATACCACGACCAGCAGAGTTGCATGTATACATGTATATCTAGATGATAAACAAAGGGAATGTATATAATCTTTGTTAGAAAAAAGTGATATGTATGTTAGGAAATGATATTATTACGATAAATAATCTGTTGCTGTTGTTTAGGTGATGGTGATTTTTTTTTTTTTTTTTTTTGCTGTTTTTATTTGTTCAGTCTCTGTAATGAAACTAAGGACTGACATATTTGAAATCATGAGTCCCCAAGCTAAATCAGTGAGATCCAGCATAAACAAATGTCCCAAACTTAAACAACAACAACAACAGTAAGTTAAAAAAACAAGAGGACCAAGATGACACTGTGTCGCTTACCTATATAAAATTACTGTGTTAGGCATGATGACAAAAAATGTGACATCTAAAGTGTTTTTTCTAACATTTGACTTAGTGACCTAGGTTTTGATCCTACCTGAATTGGGAATTCATGCAGTCACCATTCTTATTACGTTTAATGAAGACTGGTACAAAAATGTAGGCCCCTTGTGTGTTCACAAGATCTTTCTAAAATTTGCCCTGGTGACCTACTTTTTGACCCCATGTGGCCCAGTTTTGAATTCATCCGAGATTTTATGTAAACAAACATTCTGATCAAGTTACATTAAGGTTAGTGTGTAACTGAGGCTTCAAGAGTGTTCACCAGGTATTCCTAAGATTTGACCTGGTGACCTAGTTTTTGACCCCACGTGAACTATTTTCGAACTAATCCAAGAAATCATGTAGACAAACATTCTGACCAAATTTTATGAAGATTGGCTTCTAGAGTGTTCACAAGATCTTTCTAAGATTTGACCTGGTGACCTAATTTTTGACCTCATGTGACCCATTTTCGAACTCTTTCGTGATATCATGTAGACAAACATCCTTACCAAATCTAATGAAGATTGGGCCAGAACTGTGGCCTCTAGAATGTTCACAAGGTTGTTCTAAGATTTGACCTGGTGACCTAGTTTTTGATCTCATGTGACCCATTTTCGAACTCTTTCTTGATATTTGATATTCTTTGTTTAAGATACAAACGAACCGGCTTTCCATTTGCTTATTTCAAAGGCATTGAATATATAAGTTAATGCAAAGAAATGGAATAATTATGCTTAAAAATGTAAGATTTAATACATAAATTATTATCATCATAAATATATACTTATGTTCAAAAATAAGCTTTAAATCTCTGTGTGTGTGTGTGTGTGTGTGTGTGTGTGTTTCCATTTTTATCTTTTTAAGAAGATATTGAGAATGCATAAATATGGATTATTTTTTTTTACGCAAACGTATACTATAAAGAAGAAAAAAACAACAGGAAAATTTCAAGGTAAGACTATCCTCAATATTTTTTTTTAACATTATTCTATCGATTTTAGAAGTTTTGTATTTTTACTATTCTTTATTTAATATCCATTTCTTCGTCTGCCTGTGATTTAAAAAAAAAATTCATTGCAATTTGTTCCACAAAACTGAAATTGTAAAAAAGAAAAGAAACTTTGAAATCCATGACTTTCAAGCTTTAAATTGATTGAGTTTTACATTTGCAAAAGTAGTTGAAAACAAAGGTAGAAGTGTAAGCAAATCATGAAAATAATCTCTTATTTCTATGTAATTAACGTTATAAACGTCTTGAAACTTTCGACAGTTCAGTTGCTTTATATACTGGCTTATTTTTACAGATTTAGAAAAAGAAACCGTTAAAGAAAATATATAAAAATCGATAGGTAGATATACATGTATTTGTCATTGTCTTCAGGTTTGCGGAAAGTCGTGATAGCAAATGCAATAAGTTATCCGTATATGTTTTCTTGCTCTAGTATAATTGTACTAATTCATCGTAAATGCGACCCATTTACTCAAAAATGTATCACAATTCACACGAGCACTCTTTCCTGCAAAAGAACAATCGGATCTTACTCAACCAACACAATAACCGCTTTCATTTCTTTCTGCAAATTAATAGATTTTCATGAATTAGTCCTTTTACTTAAAACATAAATAAGCCATGTTTTGACGTAATTTTTTACATATCAATGTTGTCATAAACAAGTGACACAAATAAATTCCTTATGGTATGCTTAAGATTGGCATCAATACCCATGACGCTGGAGCGCGAATACAAATTGAAATGAATGATTTTTATACTTCAATGACGTCAAAATCACGTGACTAAAAAATATTTTTGAAAGGACACGTTCAGCTAACGTTCTATTAATCAAGAAAAAATATCTTGGAGAATGCCAACATGTTTGTTTTCAAGTTTTCAAGTAGGCATTCCATCAAACATGAATATCTGCAATATTTGTAATGACGTAATAGTTTGAAAATTTCAAGACCTTACGAACGTACTCAGATTCGACATTTTTGAATATTTTAAGCTCATTGGTCTAAGTGGCGATTTTATATGAGGTTTCTTGCTTTAGTATGCATGGCGTCATGTGACGAAACATGTAAAAATGCCTTTTTTGTCTTTTTAATGACGTCATAACCACGTGACTTAAGAGAAAATAATTCAGAAAATAGAATGTAAACCTCTTTGCCGATATGCTGTCCAATTTTCATGCTTCTAACTGTAACAAAATGACCAAGGGCGGACAACTCTTTAAGGTAGAATTAATACCAAACAACTTTCTTTAAAATTATATTTAATATAAAAATATAAACAATGAGAATATTAGAAAAAGAATTAAAGAATATGAAGAAAAAAAACTGCCGGCTAACTGTCTCTTTATCTGTTGGTACAATAATAAATAATAACTGCACTGAACGTCCTGTTTTCACTTTAAGCCCGCATATTAACTACATAATGACTTACTGATACAAATGCACTTCAATGTGCCACATTCACAAAATGATTCCTAAATTCACAGTACCCATAAACTATATCACGTGCTCTTATCGATGAACACTGGACCGACTTCCTGTCGTCGCTGTCCCTTCAGTATGTGTGATCCATTTAGTCCACCGTAGACACCCTGCCGTCCATATGACGCATATGTAGATTCTCCCGTCCTTACGACGTAGTCTACCAATGGGGTCCCGTATCGACTGTGACCACCCAGATTACATAACTAATTACGACTAGTCCACTTGTAGACACCCTGTCGTCCATATGACGCATGCGTAGATTCTCCCGTCCTTGTGACGTAGTCTACCAATGGGGCCCCGTATCGACTGTAACCTTCCGGCTTACATAGGCTCCATGCCCCAACTAAATACGGCTACAAACAATAAATAGCTCTTATTTACTTATCACGCCAAATATAATGTGCAGACACTGTATTACTTCATAATACTACTTTCATACCAAATAACAAATCTCTGGTATTTCATACGTGCATTTTATACCATACAACAATATTATGGTTTTACATAAGCGCATTAACGTAGAGAACTGCCCTTGTTCGCAATTATATGCCAAACAGATATTCCATACATATCCACATTTCATAATTACATCAGTGCATTAAAAACAGAACCGTCCTCGTTAGCAATTATATACCAGACAGATATTCCATACAACTCCACGTTTCTTAATTCCAAAACAAATACTGTTGGACAAATACTTCCATACTTCCATGTATATTCAGGTAATATCAAAATTAAGGACATACCTATAAACTAACATAATTATTCTCAAAATTACATCAAATATATATAATAATGCAGAGCTATGTACTTAAGATTCCTTGGCCTATAGAACCAAAACTTCAAAAACTACCGAGAATTAAATATGATTGTACACTCGTTTCCCTGAAAAGAAACAATACAACAATCTACAAAATAAATGTTTAAAATAAATCTAAGTTTCATATCTACCTGCAAAAATGAAATACAAAATAAAATTTTACTCACACAAGCTCCGTAATGAAATTTGGTCAGAATACTCTAGACTGGACTAGGTATCCTCCGTAGCTCCCATCGATATCTGACACTGAGGCTCCATACAAATCAGCTTATATACTAAAACCCCCCGATTTACTCTTAAAAAACAATATAACGTGAATCGTGCAATAAATTGTAAATCGCTAAATCCCGTGCATCCTGAGAAACACTGACAACACTGAGGTATACTGATAAAAAGGGCTAATGTAAAGAAACTATAGGTTTAAACTTCTAAACCTTAAACATCTCTCTTAATACACTTAAAACTTAGCAAAACAGTAGATATAACTATTTCAAACCCTAATCATATCTCATTCTGAACAAAAGGTAATAAAAGAAACCTGTGATAAACCTTATATAACCAAAATCGGTTAACACAGTTCCACTCTGGCCTACGTGACAAATACAACGTACTCTAAATCTACACTTATTTTCAGGCCACGTCAACATTATTTTGTGACACTAACGCATCAGGGGGCTTTGTAACATTTAAATATATTTTAGGACCGAAGTTCGAATCTCGGTTTTGCCATGAAATCTTAATCTTTTCGAATTTGGAAATTTGAATGCAACGGTGCACATCTACATCTTAAAATACATTTTCTGTGAAAATATTAAGATAACCAGACCAGAATTGAAGGCTCTAGAGCGCGAACAAGCTTTTGAAGTTGACGTCAAATCTGACGTCATATGACGTCATTGAAAATTAAAAACAAAAGGGCAAAGATGGCCCTGTGTCGCTCACCTGAGTAAGATTGCTGTGTTAGGCTTGATGGCAAAAAAGTTGGCATCTGCAGTGTTTTTCTAACACTTGACTATGTTACCTAGATTTTGATCCTACCTGAATTTGCACTCAACTGGGAATTCATGCAGTCATCATTTTTATCAAGTTGAATGAACACTAGGACAAAAATGTAGGCCTCTAATGTGTTCACAAGATTTTTCTAAGATTTGCCCTGGTGACCTACTTTTTGACCCCATGTGCCCCAGTTTTGAATTCATACGAGATTTGATGTAAACAAACAATCTGACCATGTTACATTAAGGTTAGGCTAAAACTGTGGCCTCTAGAGAGTTCACAAGGTTTTTCTAAGATTTGATCTGATGACCTAGTTTTCGAACTCATCTAATATATGATGGGCCTTCAGATCCTGACCAAATTTAATGAAGATTGGGCTAAAACTGTGGCCTTTAGAGTGTTCACAAGCAATTATTGACGACAGACGACGGACGACGCATGACGGACAAAAAAGCGGTCACAAAGGCTCACCCTGAGCACAAGTGCTCAGGTGTGCTCAGGTGAGCTAAAAAGGATTGTGAACTGGACATGGACAATGTCCCTTACAAGTATCACAAACTTAGGCTTATTCATTCTCAAGGAATTCAGCAGACAAGGATTTTTATATTAAATGTCACTGTGAACTTAACTTTTGATCGAATGACCTCAAAATCAACCGGGGTCTTCAACTGACAATGGGCAATTTTCCTACAAAGTTTCGAAAACCTATGCTTATTCCTTCTTAGGCTGACCTTAAAAAATTCTTTGTCTGGAGTTACCCGACAGTATGTTAATTTCTTCCAATGTGTAGAGTGGTTGTCACACAAGGTGAAATTTAATCAGTGGAGGGGGCGAAGAGGGGTGCATTTGGTAACACTTTTGCAAGCATTCCTTTCAGGATAATTGACAGCTTCTTATCCCATACTTAATACACAGACTTCTACAAATCTACTCATCCTGTTGACACTGTTTTCCCCCTTTACCTGAATCATATTGCACCTTAATGAGGTTAAGTTTATGTGCTGATAAGAATATGTGACACCATAGCCCTCTGTTCCCCCAATGCTTGTGAGACATGTTTTGGGATTATGACAGAAAACAACTTTGGAATGAAATAAGTACAAGAAACTGGTAAGCAACGCACAATAACTTTTAGATCTCCCAAACAAACTGACTTATTGCTTTTACTCTGTTTCTTCTTCTTTCTTGCGCCGGCAATTGTGTATGGGCCATATCTCGGAGACCGCGCGACATATCTTTACAAAACTTCATATGATTATAGCCCTCAATGTGTAGTGGTGCCTCCCAGATTTTTGTAAATGGGGGTCCCTGGGGATCAGGACCCATTCCCTCAAAGATGGCTTTTTGCATAAAAATGTATTATGGTTAAATATTTCAAATTTTCAACCTTGAATCATATTTTTTTTTGTTCCTCATAATAGGAAGAAATGCAAAGTACTACTTTGATGTCCCCTGAGATCAGCCAGGGGCCTGGCCCCATCCCTTCAATTTTACTTATAATCTTATATCTCAAAAACTGTTCAGATCCCCACCCCTAATCCACATATATTCTTGTTCCTCATGATGAGATGAATTAAATTGTACTTCTTTTATGTTCACATGGGTCACCAAGGGGTCGAGCCCCCACCCCCTCAATTTTACTTATAACATTATATCTGAAAAACTGTTCAGATCCCCACCCATAAATCATATATATTCTTGTTCCTCATGATGAGACAGATTGAATGGGATCTGGCCCCACCCAGTCAGTTTTACCCCTGACCTTTATTTCAAAAACCATTGAGATCCCCACCCATAAACTATGTATATTCTTATTCCTCATGATCAGATGGATTGAATGGTACATCTTTGATGTTCACATTGGTCACCAGGGGGTCAGCCCCACTCCATTTTTCTATAACCATTCGTATATAATTGTCTAAGGAGAAACTTTGTTTGGGAGACCTAGTGACAGTTCACTGTTACAATTATATCATTACTTGTTTAAAAAGTAATTTTTTATTTGTCACAAAAACACATTTATGAGAGTTTAAAATCCATAGTAGTTTTTACTATATAAAATTATTCTGAATTAACGGTCATGTGAATCAATGATACTGCTTGTGATGCATTCTGGATTTCTTATCCTGTCTTATTAGAGGGTCAAAGCGTAAACCCACAGATTAAGGGAGTGAGAAAAGGTCCCGTCTTATAGACGAGTAGTCTTATAGGCGAGTTTTCTATGGTATTTTTAATATACCAAGTATTTGTTTAATCATATGATTGTTGTTGTATTGGGGTTTACCGTCGCTGCGATAGTATTTCAATCATATAGCGACGTCCAGCTAATTCCAGGTGGAGGAAGACCCCGAGTACACAGAGGTATCCGGGTAGAACCATCGACCTACCGCAAGCCAGCTGGAAGGCTTCCTCACATGAAAAATGCGAAGTCCCTACCGGGATTCGAACCCACAGCGGTGAGGGGCTGAGAGATTTGTAGTCCACGACTGTAACCGCTCGGCCACAGCGGCCTCTGAATCATATGGTATGTTCCCTTTAGTAGTATAATTTTCCCTAATTATTGTGTCAGATAAAAAAAAAAAGATACATACCTACCTACCCACCTAAAAAAATGTGAGTCGGGTAACTCCAAACAAAAAACAAAATATTTTTTAAGGTCAGCCTCAATTTATTGTGCGGACAAGGATTTTACACTAAGTGTCAATGTGACCGTGACCTTTGACGTAATGACCTCAAAATCAATAGTGATCATCCACTATCCATGTCAACCTCTCATCTAAGTATGAGAACAGCACACATATTAGTTATCAAGTTATTGTGTGGAAATTGATATGGCTAACGGACGGACAGATGGATAAGCGCCTTAATCATAATAAAGGCGTATAATAAAACTTGGTGTCATAAAGCTCTTACAATATCAATTATTTCACTTACTTATTGTTTTCACTTATCTGTGACGGTTTTTAGGTATAAATACTAAACAACCACTGCAAAAGTGCGTGAATGAATCGTCTAAATTCTTATATTCTTGTAACCACATTATATGTTCAATTTCAAAATCCTAGGTACCGTTAGAAAGGTCTTCAAATTCCCTGTGTAAAACCGTGTATACTACCTGAATGATAATGTATTTTGGCGTGCGTATTGTATAGGGGGCAGATTTTACAGTGCCGGATCAAGGAGTTCAAGAGTGGGGGCTATATAAAACACGGTGCATAACCATATCGGCAGGCTCTCTGCGGAAATCGCTATATCGGCAGGCTCTCTGTGTTTGCACCGGTCATTATCTGCCATAAACACCCAAATCGCTGGACGGAAGGGAAAGAAACAGGCCAATGGTCACTTTTCAAAGTTCAGTTTCTCAATATTAAGGATTGCACGGAATATTAGAGTATCTTAGCTATGTATATGCGTGTAAAATTTTCAATTATTAGCGACTGCGACCTGAAACTCGGCCAAACAGTTCAGTGATGTACCAACATGAAACACAACCTCGGCACTTTCTACGGGCTTCAGCAGGTTATTGCTTTGATTATGTCTATAATATGACCATCGAATGTATTCTTTTAAGTATATCCTTCAAGAAGATACCAATAAATTGGCCGATTTTAATGTCAATTTCTTGAAAAACCCCTACTTTCGGTTTTCGAAAGGAGTCCGGACCCAAAGGGGGGGGGGGGGGTAAAAAGGGGGATTTTTTCTGCTATGAATAATGTAAGTCTTTCATTCTATTTTACTTTTATTTAATGATGTTTTATTGCATAAAATATAATAAGACCAGTGATACAACATGTTTTTAGTGACTTTAACACTCACTCAGTCCACTACCGAGTGGGTTCGAATCCCGACAGGGTCATTCGGATTTTCATGTGAGGAAGCCTTCCAGCTGGCTTGCGGTAGGTCGGTGGTTCTACCCGGATACCTCCGTGCCTTCGGGGTCTTCCCCCACCTGTAAAGTGACCATTGGTCTGTTTCTTTCCCCTCCGTCCAGCGCTTTGGGTGTTTATTGCAGAGAATGACCGGTGCAAACGCAGAGAGCCTGCCGATATAGCGATTTCCGCAGAGAGCCTGCCGATATGGTTATGCACCGTGTGTGATATAAGGCCATTAGATAAGTGGCATGATACAATGTCAAGTTATATTTTCCTGGTTAACTGTTGCTTTTATCTAGAGCACTAAGTACAAGAATCAGTACCCAACTTTTAAGGGTAAACTTGCATTTAAGGTAAACCATCCATTATTTAATGGTGATCATAGTCGAAGAAGTGATAGTGGGAATTTTATAGTAAATGCAAGCCTTTATAGGCAAAATAGCCTTTTATTTCAGTGGATGATTGCATCTGAACTGAAGTCGTTTTAAGCATTTGATGGATCATGATTATAATTTAATGATGGATGGATTACCTTAAAGGATAACATGTTTTAATTATCCTACAAATGCAATTACATGTATATACATGACAAAAATGTTTATAGGTAGTAAGATGAAAACAATGCAATGGCAAGAATTTTCTTCCTAGCAAAAATCCTTGTTTAATCAGTTTAAAAAGACAAATCAACAGTATTTCGGTCATTCATTGTGCTGCCTCATGCAATATCACATTCAACAGAAAAATGACATTACCTGTTTATCGCAACTTATCAAAATATCCTGAGTCTCAGACAAAGATGCATTACCAATTCCATTTTAAAGGACTTTGATATGTCACAGACATGAATTGAACCTACAACCTCTGGGTTAGGGGATAAATAATCTAGGAATTTTGCCAACAGGAACGAAGGGAGATGTTTGTATGATTGCAGTGAGCAAGAATAATATATTCCAACAGTTAATTCAAGCCCTTTGAGAAACGTACTTTCAAACAAGTAAGATCTCAAGCCTTTCAGCAGATGCCTTCATTTAATACTTCAAGTAGCCAATGTTGGTAAGATAATGTGCAAGCAGTATGGTAAACATCTCATTTTGGTTGAGCTCCAAATTTGAAAGCGCTGCGTCTCGGGTTCAAATCCTGATCTATGACTGCACATTTTCTACACCTGGTTATGTAATGCCCAATTAGTTACCCTTGTCACTGTGAGATTTGTGTAAACAAATTACAATAATAACTGGTGTTGCACGCAACACATGAGTCCACTATCGGTGAGATGCATATAATTTTTGCATTACCATAGCAACCTGAACTTTGGTCCAAGAAAAAAAAGTGGCATGCAGAATCTCCATACTGCCATCTATTCGTAATTTTATCTTAAACGATTTCCGGATGACCAGACGGAGGGCAATTGCCTATATTCTAATTAAATCTGTAAGGTACTAGTTCTAGTTACTGGCAAAATGTGTGATCATTACAGTATAGTTCTCTAGTGTATATCACACTTGGGTAAATCAAGAACATAGTTTTCTTTTCATTGACTAATTTTAAATACACATGCGTGTATGCTCTCGCATTGTATGCCATGGGTCCTGTGTTCGAATCCTTGTCCATATTAACATTTTTTTCACCTGGTTACATTTGGTGCCAAAAATAGGGTTCATCTGCCCTTTGTTTTGACAAAATTCTATAAGAACATAGCAATTTGTTAAGTCCTATGAATTCAGGGACACTTTCCAAATGCAGCATGTGGCCCTAAGTAAGAGATTTGTGTAAGTGCCAGTGTTTGACACTAACTCTTTAGCCGCATAACTTGGCAGAATACCTGCTTTGAAATTCAGGAGTCCCTCCTGAAAATTAAAGAGTCCCTGTCGTGTTATTCAGACATATGGCGACGTTATTTATATAACAATTGGTGGCTAAGTTATGATTCATCAAAGAGGGTTACTAGTAAGAAAGTTTTATGAAATGATTACATAGGTTTCCAACAAATGCGGCTGTTTAATGTACTTTTAATAGGAAAAGTGTCCCAACGGAACACCTGACATATCAAATCTGGAATCCAATCCCTATTTTTGGTGTCCTCGGGATTTCGGGACACTGTCAGTGTCGATCCCTGAAGTGCGCCCACTTAAGTCCTAGTCTGGCTATACATTTCTCTCATCTGATCATTTTGGTCTTACCATTTATAAATGTGTTGCCATTGGATTGAAAAAGAAAATATATATTTGTTCTCTGACAAAAAATCTCTCTACTCTGACCCCAGGGCCTTATTAATTCAGAATTTGAAGAGGATTTTTTTTTACGGCCGTTCAATAATCCACAAAGTATTTATGAATCATTTGAACACTGAATTCATTCTCTTGACCATCCTTACTAAAACCATTTGAGGGGTCATGTGTTCAAATCCCTGCCTGGCTTATTTTTTTTCTTAAATTGTTATATTACATTCACATGTCTCAATTGAACTTGATGATCACTTTGTTGTATGATTCTGAATTATTACAGCTATCATTTTTAATAATTATTTTTTTAACCAGTCATTCTATAAAAGGATATATTTCTTCGGTGGAAATGAGTAACATATAACTTCATTTATCATTATTTAGTAAAACATATTTAATGCTTATCGAGCTCTAGAATAAAGCTTAAGCAATGACAGAAATCTAGAAATCTACATCTATTATTTACTACACAAACAAGTTTATCAAATAGAAGCATATGGTTTAGAAAATATATTACAAAATGTCCTAAATACGAAAACGAAAGTTGAAGCTTTCGTCAAAGCTGAAACACATCGTCTATAATTATAAATTGATTATATAAAAAATAATAACATGAATAATGCCAATCGTTTAGCCTGATTTGACCCTAGGTCATGCTTAAAACTACATTGTATCATTCATTGCATTGGTTTCCTCAAGACAAAAAGTATCTACCCCACTCACTACTGAAATTGTACTTTATAAAGAGACCCGCGTTACATCTCTAGCAATGACAGCAGTTTGATAAATACAGTAGATTAAATCATCAATAGAAATAGAAAGTTTGTATGTATCTCTCCCTAATGAGCTGGATTGAAGATTTCGGGGTTATTTTCACAGGAGTTTCAATTTCGTTTAATGGACTAAGACCACAATTACCTGCCCTTGGTTACCCTGTATCCGGATGTGCCTACACAGAAAATAGTGACCCTATATAATGCTGAATTAAGGTGAGTTTTTGACTGAAAGACATGCAATAAAGGATTAAATTCTATAGAACACAGTTAAAATAGTCATAAAATGCCCAATTTGGAGGCCTTTTTGCACAACAACCTTAAAAGTTGAGCATTACTGAGAGGGGAATTATTGAGAACGTTGGTATGAAATGGCCGACCGGGCACTAAATTTTTGAAGGGATTTAATCCATAGATAAAATGTACAGAATTATTTCTCTTGAATAGATCTATCTAATGAGGGTAAGTTTGGATGTCAATTTCCCTTACAGAAATGTTCATTTGCGTATATGCTGATATAGAACATATAGTAAAATTAATTGTGGTCTTAGTCCTAATAGGAAACAAGAACGATAACTCTAATTGAGTTTCCCAGGGTTGGCCTAAAACACGCAATTAAAATTATTTGGCCAATGGATGCAATGTAACACGCAATGGAAATCATGTTTTCCAGATAGCATTACTGAAGGCTTATATCTAATTTTGAATTATAAATGATTGTTTATTTGCGTTTCCAGGGCAGGATCCAAAAATTTCAACTCGGGGGGGGGGGGGGGGGGGCACACAATCTGATTGTGATGTCGGTACTAGGGGGCATGCTCCCCCGGAAAAAAAGTTCCTAATGTAATGGAGATGCATTCTGAAGTGTATCTGGGAAGGAAAATTGAGTTCTTTTTAAAGTAGTCACACATATTCATAGATAGGCAAATTGCCTTGAAACTTGTGGTTGTGGGTTAGAATCGAAGTAGCTGTCAAACGTTTTCTTTCTATTCTACTTGTGGTCATCATCTGCATGGAAGTTAAAAAACACACAAACATGAAATCTTGATTTTATTTTTTTTATATATATAATAATCAATAATCAGTAGCAAAATATTTTTCGTAATATATTTTTTTCTTCTAAAAATGAAAAGGGACAGTAAATTTTGTTTTGCATAGAGATGTACTTAAAGGCATACAACACAATATTTTTTTTTTCAATTCTTCATAGTGACCATTTGTGTGTGACTCCCTTAAAGTTAGATAATATATATATACTGAAACTTGAAGGCAATGGATCTAAGCCTTGAGCGATATAATAATATTGCTTGGGTCTTTTTTTTACTTTAGCCTAAGCTGTGTAATGTTATGTTATTTTCCAATAAAAACACATCCGTGTTTTATATGGTGCTACCTAAAATCTTTTATGCAAGCTAGCTTGCGAGTTCGAATCCAGCTAGAGAAAATAGTAATATTAATTTTTTTTATTTCAATATACCTATAAAAAAAATAAATAAAATGAAAAAGGAAAGAAAATATCATACATATATAAAAGTAATTGATAAGGCTATTATTTCCAATGCACATGCAGTAATGAAGTATTACTTTTATATTTTTGTCCTCTATTTAAAAAACAACAACAACATTATTGGTTTATATTCCTATTAGATTTAAATTGCATTGATTAAACTATTCTTTTGTATTTGTTATTTCAAATTTGATGTTTTCCATTTAAGTAATACTCATGTAAATCTTAAACATTGTAGGAGAGAGAGAGACAGAGAGAGCAATATGCTTGTTGTAATATTAAGAAAATGTGTCAAGATTTTTATGTAATAGATCTATAAAAAAAAAAAAAAAAAAAAAAAATCTTAAAAAAAAAAAGATACTCGGCCGTGGTAACCAGCTTGATGATTAATGTCTGAATGGTTTAACATGTAATAGATTTTGTTGTTGGTTTAATAGTTGTGTAATTCCTGTGTCAGTGCAGCTTTTGAAATACCACGGATCCAAATAATTTGTACAATCTTGGTAGACATTTACAGCCTTAAAACATCTGCACATTAGACTTCGTTTCGCAGGCTACAAAACGAAACCGGATGTTACGTTTTTGTTGAATATAAGATTTGTCAGGGTCGATCAATCAATTCCGAAATCTATGTGTTTCCTATTTTTTAATTTTAAAGTGACCAATGGGAATTTACCAATATATATTATAACCAATGAAAAGCCTAATTTTATTCCGCTTCATTACTGTGTGTTTCACAGGAAGTCTGGGTGAAAATAAACGGCCTAACAGCCGAAAAAAAAGAAGAAAAAAAAAGACATACCCGGTAAAAGCATTAAAGCAACCTGTCGGCTTTAATTTTCATCTGTGACATTCAGGCGCTTGTTATATACACAGTATGACTGATTCGGATAAAAGCAGTCACAGTCACATTCTCTATCAGTAGGGGGTCTCGGAAACAGCAGGGGCCTGGTGACTGCTGAGGAACAAGGGGCACACAATGGGGATTTCCACTACAGAGCACAAAAATTAACCCAAATCACGACAATTTTATATACTATATTTTCTATCCTAGAAAATTGTATGACCAAGCCAGCCGGGCCTGTACTTCCTGCGGAGCACTCTATGGGTCTAGATGACAATCTTATATGTATAAGTTATTGTTTATATTTTATTGTTTTTATGTAATTTTCGTAAGCGACGCGAAGCGGAGCGCTGCGATAAATCTGTAAAATTTAAAATATAAACAATAACATATTTACAGTTTATCACGTAAGCCATACAGCTTTGTCTTTGTCCTCGCATTATGGATCCGACTCCCGTTTGATTGACAGTAACCGTGATAGGTCAGAGTCGGTATCACTGGTTACATTTTATAAGGCTTCATTCAAAACATGACGTAATCAGTCACCGTCGCAAAAGCTCCACCCATAATGCCCTTAGATCATATAGGCACTATACACCTTGATAATTTTCAATATCACGACATCACTGATCATTTTCATTGTCGCATACCCACGGCCGATCGAGAGATCATTTATCATCATGAATAAGTTAATCTGGGGTATTCGACGATGGATCATTTTAAGAGAATCAAAAAACAAATGATTTAAAATATCTGCAAATGTAAAGGGGGTCGGGATAGATAAGCTATATATGTGTGTTTCAGCATCTAATTTTGTTTAGAAATTCCCGCAACTTGATTTTGAGAAAATATTCCTGTGCCGGACTATTTGACATTTTCATTCGATTCGTTAGAAAACATGAAATAAACATTTGCGTCAGAAAAAAAAAATGAACAAATACTTATTGTACAGGTTGTTTGAATAGTATTATGATTGTAAAATATAAACTTTGTTTAACAAAACTTGTTACAGATAGAAGATTATCAAATGAAGGATAGTTTTTTTTGTGTGTTTTTTTTTGTCGACTCATTAATTTTGTTTAATCTCTGTTTTCTTATTCATGATCGTCAATCACGTAGATGAGGTAAGCAGAGAGTAATCAGATTATGAGGACAATATAGTAAAGTTGTAATAGTAAAATACATGTTATTTTTTAATACGCTTAATGTATAATATGATAGATATGCCACTTTGTTATGAAAATGATGTATGGATATTTTTCATTAGTTTTTAGTTTTTATTTAATTCTAAAGAATGGTTTGAAAAAAGAATTAGCTCTGAAAAAAAAATACCTTGATATAAAATGGAAACTTTAATAATGACTATGAATGTTAAGGGTTTAGGCGAAAAATCTAAAAGGAATAAAGTTTTTCAATGGTTAAAAGATCAGCAACAATCTATATATTTCTTACAAGAAACTCATTTACCTGAAAACAAAGTTGCAGAATGGCAAAAAGAATGGGGTGGACAAATATATTGCAGTGGAGTGAAAACAAATGCAGAAGGAGTAGCAATTCTCATACATCCGGGACATAAATTTGAAATAAAAGAATATAAAAATATAATAGCTGGCAGATTGCATATTGTAAGTTTAGAGATTAATGAAGATACAGTTCATCTTATTAATGTTTATGGATATAACGATGATAATACTAATATATTTTCTGAGTTATATAAACTGATTGAAAGTAAGTACGGTGAAATTATCATTATTGGTGGTGATTTTAATGTGACAATAAACCCATTCATAGATAAAAATAATGGTAAAACTTATACACATAAAAAGTGCAGAGAAAAATTAAAAACAGCAATTGAAGATTTCAACTTAATTGATGTTTGGAGATATAAAAATCCTACAAAAAAGCAATTTACATGGCACTCAAATCACACTTCAACAATATCATGCAGATTAGATTATTTTCTTATATCAGAACATATACAAAACATGGTTAAAAAGTGCGTTATAAGATATGGGTATAAAACGGATCACTCAATTGTTCAACTAAGATTAGAATTTACCAGTCAAAAAAGAGGTCCAGGATACTTTAAATTAAATAATAGTTTAATACTTGACAAAGAATATCAAGAAAGAATCAGAAAGGAAATAAAAAATATTGTAGAGATAAACATAAATGCAAATCCAAATACTAAATGGGAATTAATCAAGGGTTCAATTCGCAACAAAAATTAAATTTGCAAGTCATAAAAAAAAGATGGAAAACAAATTAGAAAAACAACTCAAGGAGGATATTTCGAAGCTAGAAAAGGAAAAACATAAAGGAAATGAAAAAAATAGCTCATACTTCTCTAACTTAGAAAAAAAAAAAAAAAAAAAAAAAAGGAAAATTAACAGAAGATGAAGTTCATAAAGCACTGAAAGAAATGAAAAACAACAAAAGTCCAGGTTCTGATGGTATAACAGTTGAATTCTATAAATATTTCTGGAATGATCTTAAAACCTACTATATAGAATCTATAAATTTCTCATATACTAATGGAAATTTAACAGAACTTCAAAAACAAGGAATAATTTCTTTAATACCCAAAACTGGGAAAGATAATACTATTTTATCAAATTGGCGACCGATAACCTTATTGAATGTCGATTATAAGATCGCAACAAAAACCATAGCTAATAGAATTAAAAAAGTCATTAACACAATAATTTCATATTCTCAAACTGGATTTATTAAAGGAAGATACATTGGGGAGAATGTTAGACTGATTTTTGAAATTATAGATTACCTTAACGAAAATAATGAGCCAGGGTTATTATTCTTTTCAGATTTTGAAAAAGCATATGATACCTTAAATCATGATTTTATATTTGAATGTCTTGAACATTATAATTTTGGAAATAGTCTTATAAAATGGATAAAACTATTTTATAATGGAATAAACAGTATTATAATAAACAATGGACATCTTTCAGACAGTTTTGAAATAAAAAACGGAGTTAGACAGGGCTGTCCGTTATCTTCTTCAATTTTTGTAATATGTATTGAAATTTTATCAAATTATATAGCAAATGATAGAGAAATTAAAGGAATTGAACTAAACCAAATAGAAATAAAGCAAACATTATTTGCAGATGATGCAACATTTTTTAACAATGGTCTTGAAGATTCTTTCGAGAAACTAGTACATGTAATAACACAATTTGGTCATATATCCGGTCTAAACCTTAACAATAACAAATCTGTAATATTAAGAGCAGGCACGTTAAAAAATTCAAATATTGAATTCTGTAAGGAAAAGAATTTTAAGGGACATCGGAAACAGCAAGAACATTAGGAATTAATTTTTAAATAAAAACAACACAATCTAACACAAAATATTTATCCAAAACTTGAAGAATTTAGAAACTGTTTAAAACAATGGCAAATAGAAAACTTACATTATGGGGAAATTTTTAACAACAATCAAAAAAAATTTTGTAAAGAATTATAAAAGATATATTTTCCTATTTATGGGACGGCAAACCTGATAAAATAAAACGTGACGAATTGTATCAAAATTATAGAGAAGGGGGGTTAAAATTGACGGATATAAATTTTTTCTTAAATGCATTGAAAGCTAGCTGGATTAAACGATTATTAGATACAGAAAATAAGGGATGCATGAAAAGTATATATAAAAACATTATTGACAACCTCGGTGGGAAAGTACTTTTGGAAGGTGAATTAACTGAAGCTGATGTTAAACAAATATGTAAAAAGAATATATTTTTGACAGACGTTTTAATAAGTTGGTATAAAATAAAGAAACATTATGAAAATAATATAAATCATATCGTATGAAAATTTAATTTTTTAACAAAAAATTTTAAATTTTTATAATTAAAATAAATATAAAATTCAAAATATACCAGAGGATCTTAAGCAAAATATAAAGATAGATTTTTTAATGGAAAATAGAAGAACATCACTAGTAGACGCAATAAATAAGATACAAAATATTTGTAAAGTCTTTTATAATTATCAATTAACAAAAAGACAGAAAAATGAAATTAAATCTGAAAACAATTGGCATAAATGGTTAAATAAAAGTGATTTAAATTGGGAAAATATATATATGCAAGGTTATATATCAACGATAGACGTTTCTTTACGATGTTTTCAGTATAAATATTTAAAATGTTTAATAGCCACAAATGAATACTTGTTCAAATGTAACATTGTCGAATGTAATTTTTTATGCATGTTGAAACGATTGAACACTTATTTTTAAATTTTTTAAAAAATTTTCACTTGACTTTGAAATTTTTATTTTATATATATGAAATATTATATATACATAACAAAGTTACGTAAGGGTTGTTTAAATTTTGAAAACTTCCTTAATTATTTTGAAACAAAGAAAACAATTGAGGGAGAAATAGCTCTTAAAAATGATAGTATAACACAGTTTCAAAATAAATTCATAGTATAAGCAATCAATCAGAGGCTTTTTCTTTTATTTCTTTTGATCTTGTTTCTCATTTTTGTATTATTTTTTTTTAAATTATAATGTATAAAAAGATTTCTATAAGTGATTTTTTCATACTAAAGTTTGGGAACTATAGGATAGCTAAACATTTGAAGACTGTAAGAGAGAAATACATTAACATTAAAACTTTATAAACAGTCGTTATAGGGAGAAAAACGGTACATATATATTTTTGACATGTCATTGTTCAAATTGTTGCATATTATATTTGTACTGTACATTTGTAAAAACGTTTTTGTTATAATAAATGATAAAAATAAAAAAGAAAAAAAAAAAGAAACTCATTAAAAGAAACCAAACAGCGAGAAGTATTGAATATTGAAATTAGAAGTCCATGAGGGATCTAAAAATGCAAGGTTTTAGCAGAGACTTAAAAACAGAGATTGGCAGCTTATTCTTTGTCCATATCGCCCATCTGAAGTCGCGCGCGGCCAACGAGATTTCAACGAGACCCGGCCGAGATTGGAAATCAAATACCCATGGATATTAAAAACAATATCAGTAAGCACTCATTCTACATGTTTGCCTTTGAACATTTATGTTACTAACACCAGTCAAAACCCTTATCGGCAAAAATCACAAGTTAATCCTGCATGAACACGAGGCTATCATGTATCTCGGCGTTTTCTCATGCCGCGCTTAGTCACATTGGACCAGTTATCTATCTGACGTTCGATGTAGCATTGTAAATTGTCTCTGTAAATAGGACAATAATTATTTAGGACGGGTTTCATGTAAACAGGTATGAGGCACACCCAATAATGCAAAAATTACATCACGGCGCATCCATGACAGTGACACGTATATGTATGTTTAATTTTATCATTAATTAACAATTCCCTTTTTTATATAACGGAATACAAGTTTTAAAAATTCCCGCTAGTGATAATAGTACATCGATACATAGTAAACCGATTATGTGGACTGAAAAACTCACATGTAGATAGGCCAGGAGATATACAAGTGTAATTTTTGAGTTAACGGTGTTGGTATGTCGCGACCTGGGATCTAACCCGATACCTCTCTGCCCAGGACGGACTCTTTAACTACTTAGCCACCGAGGACGGTCCCGATACCATTATTAAAGCATACATCCTATAACTTCAATTGTAACGGATATATCGACCCCCTTTAAATTGTAGCTGGCGATCTCATTGAAGATATTAAGTGAAGTTTGGTATTTTCTGGAGGGCGATACCATGGAAAATATAAATATATCCATATTTCATGAATTAATGAAAAATAAAGACCCAGCTAGCTACTTGTTTTTTCGGCGAAATCATTGAGAAGAATACTGGTAGTCCAATCAAAATGTACCGGTAGCTGGCGGACTCTTTGATGATATGAAGAAGTTTGGTATTTTCTGGTGGGGAATACCATGGGAAGGGTTACCATGACAATTATGAATGTATCCATAGTTTATGAATATATGAAAAATAAACACACAGCTACTTTTTTTCGGCGAAAATATTGAGAAAAATATTGATAGCCCAATCTAAAGGTACATGTAGCTGGCGAGCTCTCTCAAGATATTAAATGAAGTTTGGTATTTTCTGGTGGGGTATAATATGGCAATTATGAATATATCCATAGTTTATGAATTTATGAAAAATAAACACCAAGCTACTTGACTTTTTCAGCGAAAACATTTAGAAAAATATTGATAGTCCAATCAAAATGTACTGGTAGCTTGTAAACGCTTTGACGATATTAAATGAATTTTGGTATTTTCTGGTGGGGAATACCATAACAATTATAAATATATCCATAGTTTATGAATATATGAAAAATAAACACACAGCTTCTTGTTTGTTTTGTTTTTTTCGGCGAAAATATTGAGAAAAATATTGATAATCCAATCTAAAGGTACATGTAGCTGGCGAGCTCTCTCAAGATATTAAATGAAGTTTGGTATTTTCTGGTGGGGAATACCATGACAATTATGAATATATCCATAGTTAATGAATATATGAAAAATAAACACACAGCTACTTGTTTTTAGGCGAAAACATTCAGAAAAATATTGATAGTCCAATCAAAATGTACCGGTAGTTGGTGAGCTCTTTGAAGATATCAATTGAAATTTGATATAAATTCTCGTGAAGGTTACCATGGCAATTATGAATATATGTTTAGTTCATGAAAAAGAAACACCAAGCTCCTTGTTTCTTTGACAAAAATATAAATGAAATTTAGTTACGACAGATACAATTTAAGTGATTTTTTTTACTTTTTGGACTTTAAATCTATCAGAATCGTGAATATGATCATAGTTTAGGATTTCTTTCACTTAATGATTTTAATTGCGAAGAATATCAATAAGATTCCCTGGTAGCTGGATACTAGTTAGAAGTAACCAGTTACTAGTAGCTGGCTACTTGTAGCCAACTTTTCCGATCGTCCCATTTGATTGTCAGTTTCACAAGATCCAGAGTCAGTATTGCTGTCAACATTTATTTTCTGAATTAACAAAACATAGCAGTCCCCGTCGCAACTTACTCCGCCCATAATTTTCTTTTGTCACGTAGGCACTATAAAATTATATTTTTCCAACATCAAAACCTCACGGTTCATTTTATACAAAAAGCTTTTGACCTCGCGTTATGAACCCAACTCCTGTTTGACAATACACGTGATGGTTCAGAGTCAGTATCACTGGGTTCATTTTATAAGACTACATGCAAAACATGACGTAATCATCCGCCTAAGATCACGTGTCCAGCATACACTGATGCGTTCTCTATATCAAGACCTCACGGATCATTTTATGTAAAATATTTTTCAAGTTTCAATGCTAGCATTTTATTGGAGGATTAAGTCGGATGAACTGTTAATAGAGTTGTATCTAGACGTATGCAAGGATAATATTGCGCATATTGTAATAGGTAGAAAAACATAAATTACCCAAGTTAAGTTTTATATCTGCCTGGGTGTTGAGATCAGGAAACAATCCATTATTTCTTAATTATGAACCTGTTTAGATTCTCTATCTCTCTCTTATAATTAGTCAATCTCCAAACAAACTTATTTACCGGACCACAAGGCCTGGAGTTTATATGTTTTTTGAGTAGCATTGTCTAGTAGGTGTCTACAAAGGTTGTCCAAATCATGACCCTGGGGTCACAATTGGCCCCGCCCCAGGAGTCACTTGGTTTAACATAGACTTATATAAGAAAAAAAAAGGGGGGGGGGGGGCTCCGTGGCCGAGAAGGTGAAGTCGCTGACTTTAAAACTCACTCAGCCCCTCACCGCGTTGGTTCGAAACCCGGCAGGGTCATTCGGATTTTCATGTGAGGAAGCCTTTCAGCTGGCTTGCAGTAGGTCGGTGGTTCTACCCGGATGCCTCCATGCATTCGGGGTCTTCCTCCACCTGTAATTAGCTGGACGACGCTATATGACCGAAATACTGTCGAAGCGACGGTAAACTCAAATAGTCTAGTCTAGTCATATAGGAAAAAAAACTTGAAAATCTTCTCAGAAACCACAAGGCCTGGGGCTCAGATGTATGGTGTGTAGCATTGTCTAGTAGATATCTACCAAGTTCGTTCAAATCAAGACGCTGGGGTCAAACCTGACCACGCCCCAGGGGTCACTTGATTTAACAAAGGCTTGTATAGGAAAAAAAACTTGAAAAATCTTCTTCTCAGAAACCACAAGGCCTGGAGTTTAGATACTTGCTATGTAATATGGGCTAATAGACCTCTACCAATTTTGTTCAAATCATGGCTCTGGGGTCAAAATTGGCCCTGTCCCAGAGGTCACTTGATTTTACATAGCCTAATGATGCCAGGTGAGTGATTCGGGGCCATTATGGCCCTCTTGTTTTACATTTCATTCCAAAATGTTTCTATTAATGCGTAATATGTTATTGATACTAAATTCAACATCTCTTTTATTCAAATAGGGCTTAAAAATATAACATGTAACGATATACTAATAAAACACCTTTAACTTGCACACTAAAGCAATGTCTACCATGCAGCTTTCTTCAATGAAACATACAAATTTACTTGTCACCAAGTAGTCTTCTAATATATTTTGGCCGTATTATCTACTCAGTTAAAGTCACAAAATGTATTTTACAGAATAAACCTCAGAAAGAGCCGAATAATTTCCTTCTTCCGTACAGAATCCATCAATCATTTACGAGGAAGATAAAATGTTTGTCACAAAAAGTATTTTACAGATTAAACATCAGAAAGAGCAGATTATTTTCCTTCTTCCGTACAGTATCCATCAATCATTTACGAGGAAGATTAACAATATTATTACCTTATTCCGTCTTAAATCATGCCGGTCAGCATAATTGTAATTGTTCACCGCCAATTTTATTTATCACACACAGTAGATGACACGTTTACACCGGTTAATCTCGTATACAGTTTTCAGAAAATAATATCGGTATATTTTTCGGACATGTTCATGTTTTGCCTCGCGTGCGGTTTATAGAGGTGAAAATACGCACTGGTGTATCGTGGTCATTGGCTACAGTGGCCTTGCATCTGTTTAACACTTTTGCATATTTTTAAGTGACATTCTTTGACATTTATGTGATATACTTATAATATCTGACATTAGAATTGTGTCTATATTTCAAATGATAATAAAACATTACCCATTAATTAAGCAATAAATCATACACTGCATTTACCGAAGTGCGGGCGAAATATATATTCACAGAAAAAAATATACACACAACATCTTCAAAACAAAATGTTAATAATATTAGAGTTAATTGTACATCACTAAGTTCAAGCTTGAATTTGCATCATTCATTATAGCAACCGTGATAAAATGAGGTTTTATTGTGTTAAGAATTGACATGAATATAAAATTAAAGTTGATAATTGCATGCTTGTTTGTTTTTTTATTTTATTTTTTTTTTGGTTAACATTTTGGAATACATAGAGTGTTTTGTTGAAATTGCAAGAATACAAAATCATTTAACTGCAACATCAAATAAGACAAATATTACTTTGTAAAATGATTTAAACATATTTTCTAAACAAAAACGATTTAAATGCAATACGAAATAAGACCTATTTACGCATCACTTTCAGGCGTTCAATGTTCAATCAACGATTTGACATAATTGCTTATGCGCTTCCGTTACCATAAAGTTTCAACGGATTTAGACAATGCTTTCTTACATGTGGGAGGAGAGGGGGGAGGCCTCCGTGGTCGAGAGGGTAAAGTCGCTGACTTTAACACTCACTCAGCCCCTCACCGCGTGGGTTCGAATCCCGGCAGGGTCATTCGGATTTTCATGTGATGAAGCCTTCCAGCTGGTTTGCGGTAGACCGGTGGTTCTACCCGGATGCATCCGTGCATTCGGTGTCTTCCTCCACCTGTAATTAGCTAGACGTCGCTTTATGACTGAAAAACTGTCGAAGCGACGGTAAACTCAAATAGTCAATAGTATTACATTAGTGGGACTAGATGAACAAGAAAGAGATTTTACGCGCTTCTTTTCGTTCAGTGACCCAGCGGATCTCAGTAGCCTGTTAGTGACGTACCGTTTTAATGTGGTATTGTTTGTCGCCACTTGCTCACTCTTCATCCTCAATAACAACTCTACTGAAGCATATCATATTATATGAGCTGATATGTAAATACTTTTTAAATGTTATTGTTAACTGCTGCTTTATAAGTATTTGAACTTTAGTCATTAGATTTATCACCCAGACTTGCTTCTGGTGTACCGTGGCCATCAGCTACAACCTTGCATCAATCTCCTGGATATACATTAATTTAATATCAATTTGCGTTGTATACGAACGAACGAATAGGTATATCGGTGTAAAATAAATACGAGCGTTTATAGCCAAGTATGAGAGAACATGAAATAAATACTGTTGCATAATATTAAGTGACATTCATTTACATTGTATATAATACACTGGCCATATCTGCCATTGAAATTGAGTCTTTATTTCATATGGTTATTAAACATTAACCGTAAATTAAGCCAGAAATCACACACTGCATTTACCGATTTTGGGTGAAATATATATATTCGCAGAAAACAAATTTACGCCCCACATTTTAAAACACAAATGTTTATAATATTAGAGATAATTGTATATCACTAATATGGAGATTGAATTTGCATCATTCATTAAAGCAACCTTAAACCAAGAGCTCAGCTGAGCAACCTTCGCCCGAAGAAAGGTAATGAAAGTGAACTACCTTTGACGAATGAATAAACTCTTTTTAAAATTAAACAGGTCTCTGTTGTTGCTTGAAAAACACAAGACATCTAACGGTTCTGCACATTTCGACTGTTTTCATTACCATCTCCACCATAATTTTGATCTGACAGTCGGATGAACGGACAGAGGGAAGGTGGGTAAACTTACAGTCCCCTCTTGTGTAAACATCTGTATGGTACAAATAAACATACACGAAATACATAATATCAGTATGACATGTTGCTTCATACTATGACCTTGACCCAATAAAGCTCAGACTTGCACTTGATCTGCACTTCTTGCAAAAAGTTTAAATCTGCTTAAGAGATTCAAGAGATACAGAGCGAACACAAAATATTCAAACATTATAACAGTATGACAAGTGACCTTCAAGTGTGACCTTGACCTTGAACAAAGACATCCGAAACCTGTACTCTGCATATCCTCTCAGTATGGTTGATATTTTTGTTAAATAATTTCAATTTCCTTACATCGGTTCCAAAGATATAGAGTGGACAAAAATTGCTGACAACTCTCAAGTGTGATCTTGACCATGAACCAAGATATCTCAAACCTACACTCTGCACATCATCTCTGTATGCGTAACATATCTGTAAAAAAAACAAAAACAGTTTCTTTCAGATACAGAAATAAAATTGCTAACAGACGGACGGATAACCAGTGGCATAACATAATACCACCCTTTGGGCGTATAAAAAATAGAATCGTGTACATTTTATCGTCCTAAGTTTCTGCATAAATGTACGATTAAATTTGATGATTGCATGTTTTATTCTTTATTCTTTATTCGGTTAACATCTCGAAACACACACTTTGTTGTGTTGACATTGCAAAAATATGATATCTTTTAAGGTAGTGTTTTCATTGGTCTGTTGTCTAACCCTCAAATTTTCCATTTTACATTAATTTTCAATATCAAACTTGTGTTTGGTGATTAATACCGTTTCTTCTTTAAAATTTGCTCTTTTATGGAGAACTTTTTGAAATACCCTCAATTATCGCATTTGTGCATTTTGATTGATCTAGGGGGATGCCAAAAATGACGCCAGTGGACGTTATTCATGGAGGGGTTTTCTTCGACTTAAAAAAAGGAACGGTATTATTTTTGCCTTTAAATAGATGAACACCAATCAAAGTTGTTACATTTGATTAACAATGATATAAGCTACCATGAATTAAACTTCTGAATGAGAAAGAATCACATTCCGAATGGCGTGTTATGACAAAGAATATCTAAGGTAAGGCGAACTTTGCTGACATTTGCCGAGCTTATTAGGGTTCCTCTACCTTAAATACAATACGGAATAAGATAGATATAGTTTTTTGGAAAATGATTTGAGCTTAAGAAAACCGATTTAAATGCAACACTAAATAAGACCTATTTATGCGGCGTATATAATATATATCACCACAATATATATTTAACTTCCATATATCTGAAATTTAGTTTGGATATATGCATGTGGGTTGATATGTTAATACTTTTTAAATGTTATTGTTAAACTGCTGTTTTAAAATTATCGGAAATTTAGTCACTAGATTTGTCTTTTAAACTAGCTTCTGGTGTACTGTAGCCATCAGTTACAACCTTGCATCTGCCTCCTGGATATACATTAATGAAATATCAATTTGCGATAAATACAAACAAACGAATAGGTCTATTAGCGCTAAATAAATTCGAGCGTTTATAGCCACACTATGAGAGAACATTAAATAAAATGTTGCATAATATTAAGTAACATTCATTTACACTTGTTTTATCTTTGCAACTGAGCCTATATCTCATATTATAATTAAACATTACCTGTAAATTAAGCCAGAAATCACACACTTCATTTACCGATTTACGGGGTAAACATACCTATTCACAGAATATATATATATACGCCACATTTTCAAAAACAAAGATTTATAATATTAGAGATAAGTGTACATCACTAAGTGCGAGTTGACTTGCATAATTCATTATAGCAACAGCGGAAAAAAAAATAGTCATAAATTTAAAATTAAATTGAATGACTCAAGTTTTTTTTTCCCGGGCAACATCTCGGAATACATTCTTTGTTGTGTTTCGTTAAAAAAACCGATTTAAATGCAATACTAAATAAGACGTATTTATGAGGCGTATATATTTTAAATATATAACACCACATAAATTGGTTTGATACAAGCACACCCCATTTTTAGGTTTTGTGCGACCTTGCAAGATTGAATAAAATCGCAAATAATAAAATCTTTAAACCAAATAAATTTGTACACATTTTGATGTTTATTTTGAGTTGTTAATGTGTGAAAACTGAAATTAAATTTGGATATACGAATGATACAATGTAGCTAATATGTGAAGTCATTTTTAATGCTACTGATTATGCTGTTTTATAAGTATCTGAATTTTAGTCATACGATTTGTCATCATGACCAGCTTCCGGTGTACCGTAGCCATCGGCTGCAACCTTGCATCTGTTTTTCTTTTATATATATTGATTAAATATCAATTTGCGTTATTTACGAGCTAACGAATAGGTCTATCGACGTAAAATAAATTCTAGCGGTTATTGCTATACTATGAGAGAACATGAAATAAATACTGTTGCATAATATTAATTGACATTCGTTTACACTGTACATGATATACTTGTTATATCTGTCTTTGGAACTGAGTCTTTACTTCTTTTGATAATTAAACATTACCGATAAATTAAGCCAGAAATTAAACACTGCCTTTACCGATTTGCGGGTGAAATATATATATATATATACAGAAAATATATATACGCCCCACATTTTCAATACAAAAATGTTATTAATATTAAAGATAAATGTACATTACTAAGTGAGTTTTGGAAATTCACTTTAGCAACCGTTTTAGATTAAATTGAATGATTGCATTTTTTTTTTTCGGTTACATCTCGGAAAACATTTGTTGTGTTGACATCGCAAGAATATGGTTTCTTTTAAATACAATTCTAAATTACACAGATAGAGTTTTTGAAAAATTATTTGAGCATAATTTCGTTAAAAAAACGATTTAAATGCAATACTAAATTAGACCTATTTATGTAGCGTATATATTACTGACGGGCAAAAGAAACGCCCCATTCCTATTTGATGTCCGATATTTCAGCATTCGTGATTTAGAATTACAAAAACTTATTATCATCTGCAAATTTGAATATTTTTAATTAAAAAATGATTGTAAAGAATTATCAAATTGTTACAGTTTAAAAAAACGTAAAACGATGTTTGCGAGCCCAGATCAGACGTTGGTGACGGTGGCGTAAAGTTAGAACTAAACCTCGGTAGGGTCTACGGCAGGTAATCCCGCGTTCCCTCGGTCGTGTCGTCTTCTAACCGTATAACGACTTATTGGGCGACCACGGTTACCGACTACTAAACGCGACGTCGATTCCGCTGTCACAAACCTGTCACGCAAATGACGTTGACGTATGAAATTATCTTGTCTTACAGACGTCACACGAGGTCTTCCTGAACGTGGCCGATCGGCAAACGTTCCCGTAACTCTAACACGTCAAGCAAGACGCCGAATCGTCGAACGCGAGACGTTAAAACGTCTGGCGACTTGTTCTTGCGTTCGCCCGCATTCGAGTATGGCCAAAACGCAAGCTCTCTCTTCAGAAGTTAGCCTTGGCATTCTTAAATACGAATGTTTAATCAGAAAATCTCTGAAATTGTGATTGTCTATCGACTAGCACATGTAACTGTAAAATGTGATCGATTTCACCACGTGGTAAACATACACGAGGTGCACGTGGAAATCATGAGCAGCCACCGGAAATGGACATCGGGCTGAATAGAAGCGCACGATTTTTTCTTTGCAGTGATTGTCGGTCAATGTACATGTATACAGACTACATTTCACTAAAATTTCAATAGGTATGAGGAAAATAACGCCAAATTCCGTTGGGGCGATCACGACATATATTGGTTTTATATTTGTGCCACTTTATTAGGTTTTATACGAACACCCCACATTGTCGTGAATTTCAATATATATATACATATATATACTGAACTTTTCACCACCGCGAACAATGTCTTTTGCTCTGTTATGAAGTAAAGTAACTAACTGGTAGCTGTTTACTAGTAGCCAACTTTTACGATCTCAAATGGGAGGCAGTTCCATAATGCGATGTCAATGACAAAACTCTATGGCGTACGTGACAAACTGTAAATATGTTATTGTTGATATTTTAAATTTTATGGATTCATCGCAGCGCTCCGCTTCACGTCGCTTACGATAAATTCCATTATATTACATAGACAAACGATAATTAATACATACAATCAAACTATGCATGTCCTATCTAATATGACACATGACGGTTATACAGGAATGGTAAAGAATACACCATTTGCACTGTAGCCCTATGTTTGTGTATCCACTGCACCAAATGAAACATCCAGAATAAGTTATAATTTTTATAATTGGACGTTAAATTCCGTAGAATTACAAATTCTTAATGATAGTAAACAGAAGTAATACTTACATTAAGTTTTCGTTTTCTTTTTAAATAATCCTTGGCACTCGTTCAACGCCAAACAAAACCTTAATCTAATTAAATTGTAAACCATTATGTACAGTGAATTGAACCAGTCTAGCAATTAAAATATGATTGTCCGTCTCTTCTTGATAAAAGAAGATTTTCTGTTCTTTTCAAAACCTTGAGTCTTCCAGGTAGTTAATGAAGGCGTAGTGGGCCCGCTCGGCTTTATATAGACTTGTTAGATAGCTATATATTTAGAGACACGTTGTCCCAGGACTTTTGCATTCTGATACAAATGATGAAAATAAGTCTGTATTTATGTACTTAGCAAGCGCATTTTGTATACACACTGTACAGAAATTAATGGACATCATTGTAATAATCAACACGCGTGCAAATTTGAAGCGTATAAAAGAGGATCTGCAAGTTTTAAAGTAAACATGCATATTTAAGTAGCTCATAATAATTTTCTATTACTAAACGATATAAATGTTGATACCTGAGCCTCATAAGCAGATACCTTCAGTATAATTCTTTTACGTACAAATGATTTGCTTTAATCTGAAAATGAGAAGGAAATACAAATAAAATAGATTCATATTATAAATAGAAAAACAGCTTGATCATACTTCCTCAAGGTAGAATGGGTGGGGGAGTCAAGCGAGACTACCGATATCCGTTTACTATCTGCATCAGAATCTTATTCGTGAAGGACTAAATTAATATGTATTAGCCGACAGCAAATATTGTATAGTAAGCTATACATAATACATATAAATCGAAGTACGCCGATAAAGGAAGAATTATTTCATATATTAATTTAGTTTTGTTTTATCAGTGGCTGTATTATATGTATTAGTTATCGTTATATTTTAAAAATCATGAAAATTATCGCGAGCGACACGGGTATTAATTGCAAGCGACGCGAAGCGGAGCGTTGCGATAAATCCATAAATTTTAAACTATAAACGATATCATATGAGCAGTTTGTCAGGTAGTTGTGGAAAGGAACACGGGCTAATTGTTAACTATGTGTGTATTATTGACATAGCGCAATGTATAAAGACATGTCTTGCCGCATCCTATTTCTTGTTTACCAAACTTCTGTCAACTTTGTCACGTAGGTATGGTGGCATAAAAGGGACACGAAAGATATTTTTAATTACCGCGTGTGAATGCGATCAGTAATGCGTGCGAACGCGTAAGCTATTGTGTGTCCACACGATGTAGTGCGCACACGATATAAAAAGTGCACAAAGAACACACAATGATGCCGGGATCCTAAACCTGAAACAATATCAAATTAGAACAGTAGGTGTTTTATTGAGTGCTTTGCCCCCATCCACCCCCTTTCTACAAATTGTATGAAAATTGAACATAGAAAGATATGTATTTTAATCAAAAGAGAGAAAAAAATCAAACAACAAATGCACACGCGCGTAGACGTTTGATTGGAAAAGATTTTGTATAATATAAAAATAATGGCAGGATTAGATTCTATCTCGAGACCTTTCGCCTTGATTTGTGCACTATGGCTATGGATGTAAAATTTGACAACTGATTGTATACTTAGCGCTACCTGTTACCTAGGCCTCCATATTTCAGGTTTGGAATTATTGTAGTATATTTTTATACATCATTTATGTCATAATGTATAAACTGCTATAGACATGCACTAACCTCACATGGTCATTATCGAATTAGAGAGTTACGTTATTTGTGTTTTGTTATGTTACGTTATGATATGTGTGTTAAATTATAAATGTTATGTATGTTATGCTATGTAGGTTATGTATGCCATGAGAACCAGCAAGCAAACGCGCCAGAATGACATATACCTTATTTGTGGCTGTGGTATAAATAGGAAAAAGAAAGGTTTTGACGCAAGCGTCAAAGAATCGGGCCAGAGAATATTGTTGTTGGCGTGATTCTCCGTCATTGCGGGAAAATGATGTAAATTCCATTTCGTTGCTCTACTGGTATTTACTTGTTTACTTCACGTAGAAATTTACTGGGAACCAGCATGTAAAAGGATTGCATTTTAGATGTTTGAGCAGGTTGCTTGCAACGCTGTTCTATGGAAGTACATATTTTGAATCGGACAACAATTCGGGGCTATATTTAGACATCTATATTTATAGATTTCAATTTGTTTCTACTCAGAGAAACAGTTCCAAATATTGTTTTCTGTATTATCACTAAACGGTGACACTTTTCATGTTCATTTCAGTACGATTGCGTATATATAGATGAAATTTCTTTTGTTTGTAACTGCACAATAGTGCAGTGGGTAAAATAGTCAAGCTTGATCGCCATACTGTAAGGAAACGGCGTTACAAAGGGGTGTTGGTTCGAGTCACAGCAGGAGAACAAACTTTTCTGTTTGTAAAAAAGAATTAAAAGAAAAGTTTGTTCTCCGGCTGTGACACGAACCGACACCCATTTTTTATATATAGTTTATATTGAAATATCTTTAATTTACGTATATTATATACATGTATATATAAAACGAAATGAAAAATACATAAATAATGAAAGTTTGTTGTTTTAGAGTCATATAATCTTGTAAACTGTGGGCAAGAGAAATGGGTAGAGTAAGAGTGGCGATATGCTTATTGTTAGAAATCCATTGAGAGAAATGATGTGTTCATCTTTTTTAACGACTTTTTTTTTAAACGACCGTTTTCAGGAAAGTTAAAGTGGATTTATAACATTGGGTTTATTGTCGTCGCTTGAAAGTTTGATCCTCGTTTACTGAATTTACATTGATACCAAAAGCAATGAGACATCAACATTTTAAAAACCCTGTTCTCTCAGCTTTGATTTTAGATGGTCCCTATAAATAACGTTATATATAATACCCATAAGAGTAAAATAAAATCCAATACTTTTTCACATTTATTTTCTGGCAAGATGTTATTTCTAAATGCATGAAAAAAGAATGCGTGTGCTTTGTATCGAATGATTTAATCGCTAACTGATGCACAAATTTTGTTAGATATTCTTCCTGTAATGCAATATACATTGTATTTTTTTTTTTTTAATTTTTATATCAATTGTGAAGCATACAATACTTTTAATTTGCTATGCATGCGTGACCTGTAAAAGGAGGGAACTCACATAGGCATTTAGCCTGTTGTTCAGTCCTATTTATTGTTGAATAAAATATGTATTAAATTAAATGACGTTCGAACCTAATGGATTTCGTCCTGGCTTCGAACTTGGAAGTGATTTCTGCATAATTACTATCTGGTAAATCAAAATTTTGACTGATAAAAAAATCCGTTACTCGCAACAAAGATGAATCTCTGCTTTTAGATCATGACTTATAGTTGTTAAGTACGATTATGTTTAATATTTGTCCTCTTCATCTGGTAAAATGGCTGTATGGTTTGAGAGTTAAATATTTCCGAAAATATATGATTGGTAAAATATAACCAAGCCAATCTTAAGATGTCCCGGCGATGTATCGATTTTTTTCTCGGGATATAAATCCGGCCTTGTCTATGGATATAGATAGATAGATAGATTTTATTTGGCAGATATGCATTGGCATGGACAATTTATAAAACAAGCACATATAAAATTGTTACATGTTGATAAATTATATCCATGTCAAACACACCAACACCAAGGACGACACAAAAAAGAGTAAATAACTCTTATTTCCATTGTGGTCCTTAAATATCCCGGGTGACGCTCTCACCGAGCCTGTCATGGGGAATCACCCTTTGTCTAAAGTCCCCTATATGCCCGTCCAAATGTGGAGAAACACATTGATAGATTTCATATTTTTTAAAGTAGTACTGGTAGTGTCTCAAGAATAAGAAAACTAATAGCTATTGTTTTATTAGTAAATAGAACATTCACTTTCAAATAGAGATATAATTTTCAACAGTTTTTGCATCAGCACTACTGATGTTGTTATCATAGTGTTACAATAAATAGAGATAGTAGTTTTAGAAGCGACATGTGTTATTATGAGTTTTAATGCAGATACATTTGTTCATTACTGTAACAGATATACATTAGTTGCAACAGTAGAGACGACAAACTCCGCGCACCGGTTACATCACGCCACGCTACTTTAACCACTGCCACCACACAAGTCACGTGATGATAGTTGAAATCATGTGACCAACACTCATACTTTTATAAATTAATGTTATTTGAATTCTCATAATCATAAATGTTATTTTCGTGAAATATAACGAAACTGATATGATATATTCAAAACTAAAGTCAAAAGTGAAAAAAGTGAATCCGGTCTATATCAGCCGAATCTACTTGTTATGACAGTGGTTGTAAGGGGAGGTAACTACTGCGGCGGAGTTTGTAGAGACGAGACAGTTGTTATTTTGGTAGCAGAAAGAGTAGTTGTTGGCTTGCTTGGGATGAACGTCCTTGCGATCATAGCACTTTTCAGTATAATGGGGACTTTTGCCAACATGAGTGATATATAGTGCAGCCTCACTCCGACATTACGCCGTAATAAATAAGTGGTTTGATACCACACAAAGTCACATTATCCTAACACTAGGTCAACCAGTCCTTGAACTCGCTTAATTGTGCTCGGAGCCAAGCGAAATGGGGATATACCAGTATGTACCATTATAACCACTGTGGTGTGTCGTAACCCGAGGATCGAATCCACGACCCCGGTTACGGAACGGATGCTCTGCTCTAACCACTCCGTCACTCAGTTGGACCGTTTGTCGTTGAAGTAGAAACAGCATTTTTGTAGCTGTGATTAATTCGGCTATAATTGCTGTTTTATTATTGTTTTCTGTGAACTTGAAATAATAGCATTGAAAAATAAACTTGGTCAAGCCCAATGCCTCGGTGGCATAGACGGTATTTTCTTAAATTGCGTGGCGACGAAATAAAAAATATCTTCCATGTCTGTTTTAAGTCACCCAGCACGAATTTTCTATTCGACACTGTTAACATCGATTGCATTTTAGATATCGCATTCCCTACACTGGTGTTATAGATATAAGATTATGAATTTTTTGTCTTAAAAGTTACCGCGCATACTGGATTATGAAATTATGTTAGATATTTTGGCTATTTTGCAATTCGGCAATGATTGCCAAATCGAAGAAATACACATGTACCTCAATGTATACGCCCAATGTAGCGAAGTAAAGTGACCCCTATAGAATAATGACCTCCGGTCATAATTTTTCAGAAAAAGTGACCCCCTTTCTATAAAATACTGACACCACTTTAAGATAACTCCCGATGGTATCGAAGATTTAGAATCCATCGTCATTTCTTCAGAGAAATGACCCCCCCCCCTTCTTAAAATGATAATAAATAAATTATGATATATCTATAAATTACCTCGGTCATATTGCATATATGTATAGATATTGATTCGGTCTTATTCTTGAATTGCAATGCTTGCGAAGTATCAGATATGGCGGTCTATTAGAAATTGCGACTCCCGTCCCCCTTTGTACGATATGTACATATTGGTATCCGGTCATATTCTTCAGAAAATGTGACCCCCCTTTGCATATGTATAGATATTGACATCGTCATATTCTCAAGAAATGCGAATGCCCCCTGACGATATGTATAGACTCGGTCATTATTCTTCAGAAATGCCTCCCGCCCCCCTTTGTACGAATAATTACAGATATTGGCTCGGGTCATTATTCTTCGATGCGACGCACGATATGTATCAGATATTGGCTCGGGTCATTATTCTTCAGAAATTGCGACTCCCGCCCCCCTTTGACGATATGTATCAGATATTGGCTCGGGTCATTATTCTTCAGAAATGGTGCCACCCTTTGACGATTCAGTATTGCTGTCATTATCTCAAATTGCGACTCGCCCCTTGACGATATATCAATATTGGTGGGCTTTTCAGAAATGCGACTCCCGCCCTTACGAATGTATGATATGCTCGGCATATTCAATTGCGATCCGCCCCTTGACAGTATCAATGGTTGGTCATTCTCGATTCGACTCCGCCCTTGACGAAGTACATATTGTGTTATTTTCAAATGCGACTCCCCTACGAATTACATATTGGTGTCTATTTCAGATGGCTCCGCCCCTGATTTATCAATTTGTGCATATTCTAAAATTGCGTCCGCCCTTGACGTTACAATATGGCTCGTCATTATTCTCGATGCGACTCGCCCTTTGACGTGTAATTGGCTGTATATTCTTCAATTGCATCCCCCTGACGATTCAGATGCTATTGCAGGCATTAATCTCAAACTGACCCTTCATGATATATGTATAGTCGAATTTGGAATCAGTGACTAACCAGAAGAATGCATAGCTGAGAAAAGTCGCATGTAATCGGTAACTGCCTCCGTGGTATCATAAATTAGAGCTCGCTCGGTTTCTCATTAAGTCATTATGTATAATATCAGCCATCTCAAGAGTGAAAATGTGCCAAAATACGAGTATAATCAATTTGGCTTAACAATAATTTGGTGTAAACTTTCAAAAGTAACAAAACATAAGGATTGGTTGAAATAATACTCGCTGTTCTTAGTATCACATTTAAGTGTCTGATAAGTCTTTAATGCCTTTAATTTCAAGGACTGACCAAAACAAGAAAGCAGCTACAAAAACGATAGCATCTTCGTTGAAATGCAACTCTCTTTTATTTTTTAACATATAATCTCTCTTTTCTCACCTTTCTCAACATGTACACATAGGAAATTTTAAAAATTAATGCCTATTTTTATAAATACTATAATATACAATATTTTTCCAACCAATTCTTTATCCAAACAAATAAAAAAGTATTTTTATTAATTGAAAAACAGGTTGATAACGTAATCCATCCTCTTGGTGAAAACAAAGATAAATTTTACTTTATAAAACTCAATATTGAATATTTTAATTTTGTGTTAAATATTACAACACTCTGTCCCTGATCATGTCGGATTATACACACACATCCCGTCACAAAACTCACACACGCGCCGCTCATGTTTCGAAGATTTAGGCCCTCTTTTTTGTGGTGGCCAAGTGGTTATAGCTTCCGCACAATAACCGTGAGGTCATGGGTTCGATTCCCTGCAGCGACATACCAAAGCAGCTAAAGGAGTTCTTTATATCTTCCTTGTACCTAGCGCTCAGTAAACAAAGATAGCTGGTTGGCCCAGAGTCAGGTTCATGTAACAGGGTGTGGTTCCGGTATCATGCCACTTGTCTACGACATGATAGACAAGGCCACAAATATCTAAATTACAGACACGACATGATTATTTGGCAATGAATTATGTGCTCGGTCAAAAGCGGGGACATGGATATTTTAATCGTGCGTCTTCGGCATTTTTTATTTGTTATTACTTTGTTGTAGTTGTTGTTGTTGTTTGCCGAAGGTAAGAGTCGTAGAGGACGTATCGGACGCTTTAATTCAAATATTCAGCCACCAAGGAAGGTCCCGATGTCATTTGTAAACTCAGCATAATTAAAACTTCAATTGTAACGGTTATATCGATTTTTCTCTTTTAAAATTTAAAATAAGACATTCTGGGTGCTTTTTCTGATTCTAACCCCAAGCAAGTATAAAATTAATTTGGGTATGTTTTTCCTCCTTTTACAATATACATATATATACATATGTATCATTAATTTCGCCTAAAACAGTGTGTTTTTTTGTTTTGTTGTTTTTTCTCACATTGATCTGTATTTTGTCCAACTACAACTCAATCAGCTAATAACAAACTAGGC